>JAJPUD010018480.1:0-28612 GCA_023553655.1 Myrmecobius fasciatus | reverse complement strand
AAAAAAAAAAAAAAAAAGGAAAAAATTAAACAAATTTTTATGTTTGCCCAAGAAAAGTTTTTATCTGAATTCCATCAAGCAAGATGAAAAAGATGATGTGATGATGACAATCATGTTGGTTGTAGTGATAACAATAATGATAAATTTGTATTATATATTAAGGATTAAAAAGCACTTTGTATCCATTGTTGCATCTGAATTTTTTGAACTGTACTTAAAACAAACTAAGTCTGCTGTCCTTGGATCAGCCTGGCTAAGTACCAAGATATTCATTACATAGGCTCATTGACAGGTGAGGAGTAAAATGCCCTTCAGTCCTCAGTTCCTTTGTTTTGCATTAATGAGGGCAAAGTAGCAGAAAAGAAAGTGGGGAGGAATAAGAATCACAGTTTTCTGATTATCTGTCATCACTTACTTTATAAATATTCTCATTATGAGATATTTTGCCAATGACCAGCAAACTGATATTGGAAGGTCTGAATCACATCAATATCCATATCTTGTGATAAATTAAAATAGAAGAAAAAAGGAAATTGCCTCTAAATAGTAGATTATTCCATGCTCAACTTATCTTCTGGATGTGCCTTGTCCTTTGCCATATTTGAATGGGGCTTCAGAGGTCTTGCCCACAAGCAAAGTGAAAACAAATCTGGCCCCAGCTGTGGCTAGCCTCAAATACTGTCACATGCTGTATATGCATATGTATGGGACTTTTGTATAGCTGGCTTGGTAGAATCTCTTATTTCAAACACAAATATCTTCAAATTACTAGGCCCTTGAGGCCTTTGATGAAACTAATATTACAAGCAAACAAAAGTGTCATCATAAACATGTTTTTAGATGCATATTATGCATTTTGGGGGACCAGACTTGTGATTTCCTTCATATAAAGTATTCCTAGTACAGAAACTCCTTTTATTAATCTAGGTCAGTCCCCGCTCATCCCCTCTCTCAGTTCTACAGTTTCCTGGGACAAGTGACTTGTCATGGTCATGTAGTTACTCTGTAAGTGAAAGCCATGTGAAATGGATAAAGAACTGGGCTCTCCTGTAGGACCATTTGAATTGAAATCCTGCCTCTGACACATACTAGTTATGTGATAATGTCTAATCTTTCCCCAATGATAAACATTTTTTTAAAAAATCCAATACCATAAAGTTTAAATAATCACTTCTTTATTATTTGAGAACCAAATGCCAAACCCCTTTAATTCATGATTTTCCTCATTATTTCCCTGAGTATTATTGATGTTTTAATCTTTCTTGTGAAAAAAATAGAGGCAATTGGGGTTTTTGTCCAGGATTATATAGTTAGTAAGTGTCTCAGACTGGATTTGAACTCAGACCCTCCTGACTCTAGAACTCTATCCACTATGCCAAAAACTCCTTCATATGACTTCTTTTTCTATTCATAGCTTTGCTTTATTTATTTATTTAGTGCATTTAATAGTATTTTAGTTTTTCTAATTACATATAGTTTTCAACATTCATCTTTATAAGAATCTGAGTTCCAAATTCCCCCTTCTTTCTCCTCCCTCCCTCCTTCCAAGATAGCAAGTCACATAATATAGGCTATACATTGTATAGTCACTTCATATGACTTAAAATTTTATTTCATTTTTAATTTATGTAATGAAATAAGCATTTCCATAGCAGTGTAATTTTTAAAAAGATATGATTGCATATGGAACTGCTAATCTATTATGTATAAACTTGCTATTCTTTTTAAATATATAATGAAGTTATGTAAATTTCTCTTTTTTTTTTCTCATTTTCCTCTTCTCCCCCCCCCCCCCCATGGCTATTAGATTCAACTGTGTGTATGTGTGTGTGTGTGTGTCTGTGTGTATGTATGTGTGAAATCATTCTGTTTAATTTTTTAAAAGATTAACTTTGTAGTTAATTCCGATGAAGGAGGAATATTAGTTCAGTAGTCCCACAAAGTATCTTTATCTTCTGGGAGTCTAACAATTCTAGTAGGCAATTTGAGGGTTTTGTGTTTCTATTTGTTCATGGCTTCTAGTGGATCCTTTGCATCTTTTTGCATTTTCTGTAGTTGGCAAAAAAAGATTTTCTCATTCCTGACATCCATATTGTAAATATATAAGGAATTAGGAATCTCGATATCTATTTTTGGAAAAACCTAGATTTTCCTGGAATTTTAATCCACAGTGGTAGCAAAAAAAAAGAAAGATTCCTTTCAGGTCAGCCCCCAGTTTGGAATTCAAGTTTATTTGAGTCCAGTCTTTAGGGATTGAGGGGTAAGTCTAAGTCCTAAGTGACATGCAAAAATTGTTTTGTAGTTGTATTTGTATATAGTCTTGTATATGTTTTTGTATATTAACTCCTAGTCATTTAAAACATTTTGTTGTTATTTTAAATGCTATTTATTTGTCTCAAACTGTATAAACCCTTTTACCTAGCTATATCCCTACTAGGCCTTCATCCCCAAAGAAATTTTTAAAAAGAGAGAGGAAAAGGATCTATAGGAACAAAAATATTTGTAGTATCTCTTTTCATGAAAATCCCCAAATGGAAACTAAGTGGATATTCTTCTATTGGGAACGGTTAAACAAACTGTGGTATAAGAGTAGAATGGCATAATGGAATATTATTGTCATTTAAAAAATGAACTGTACAATTTCAGTGAAAATTGGATAGATTTTTATGAACTAATACAGAGCAAAGTGAACAGAATGAGAACAATTTATACAATGGTAACGATACAATGAAGAACAACAACTTTGAAAAGCTTTAGAACTCCTGATTAGTGCAGCCATAAACTCCAAGTCCAAAAGAATGAAGATGTCACTCATGTCACTGACAGAGAGGTGATGAATTGAATTGTAAAAAGAAATATACATTTTCAGACACAGCTAATGTAGGGATTTGTTTTATGTTACTATAATACTTTGTACTGAAGGATTTGTTTTGCAAGTTTGGTTTTCTTTTAATTTGCTCAGTTGAGAAATAGTGGGAATTTTAAAAGATGAGTTAAAAGAATTTTTATTTGAAAAATAAAAAATGACAAATTGTAAAAAAAATGCTACTTTTCTATCTCCTTCTGAATTTTAGTAGCAATACACAGAAATTTTTTTGTGTGAATTTTGCTGAAGCAATTGTCTCTATTAATTTTCTTTTGATTTTTAGTTTTCAAGGGAATCATATCAACATGTATTATGAATATAATTTTGCCTCCTATTTGCCAATGCTTACTTGCTGGATTAAAGTAAGAGAAGGATGTACAGAGGAAAGGGAGTTTGGGAGAGCCGATAGCTTCTCCTAATACTTCTGATGATGTAGTCTGAATGCATATTGTGAATTATTCCCCTATTGACCTGCAGGAATTAGAGAGTAAACTGGGGAGAGATATGAACGTTCTAAATCTTTGGAAACTGTTCCATGAAAGTAAGACCATTGAAATGTATCTAGGAGGTACAGTGGATGGAGTGCCAAGCTGGAATCAGGAAGACTCATCTTCCTGAATTAAAATCTGGCCTTAGATACTTACTAGCTAAGTGATCCTGGGCAAGTCATTTAACCCAGTTTGCCTCAGTTTCCCTATCTATAAAATGAGCTGGAGAAGGAAATGGCAAATTACTGCCGCCTCTCTACCAAGAAAACCCAAATGGGCTGGATCACAAAGAATTAGATGATTGACCAATAACAGCAACAAATTGAATTTCCCTAATTTTTGCTTTTGGTGATGATAGTGATCTCCAGATCAGTCATTGATATGGACCAGAGTCCTTCCTAAAGAAGATAACTTGGGGATTGTCTAAGAACTATGATAAATGAAATGCTTGGGACTTTTTATATGATATTCAGGAGACCTTTGGTAACTGTGTCACATGGACTTCATTGAAACTCTGATAAAAGTAACTCAAGAGGTGCTTGAAAATATAATGCTTAAGCCTCCTTAAACCCCCCAGAGATCCTCCTGGAATTGGGAACATGTCCAAAAGTGCCAAATCCACCTTAACTGATTTGTTGAAGACAGGAGGGTATATGAAATACTTAAAAGGGAAGAACTCTTGTTCTTTAGAACTCTACTGTTCTTTTTTTTTTTTATGACTTCCTGTGAAGAACTCCTAAGGAATGGGCCCTAACACAGGCCTCAGGATATAGGTACAATGCTCAAGTCCTAGCATTTGGGGGGAGGAAGGGAATGCTTTGATCCTAGAACAAAGGAGAAGCACTAGGCATCAGCATAGTAGAACAGTATTAAAAGCATCAGGTATCTACTGGCGATAGATATCCAGTGCTCAGACTTTGGCAAAGGGGAGCATTACTAGGTCCTAGAACAGGAAGATTAGTACCTGTAAACCCAGGCAAAAGCAGTCAGTGGCTATGCCCATAGTAGCATTCTGCCCCAGGAGATGGGAAGCAGTATCATGCTCCAGTATAGTAGCATATCTCTGAATCTGAAGATAGAGGGAGGAGGATTTTTCAGACTCTGATCCAGGAATAGCACAGTATGGGCAGCAGCAGCATCAGGGGGAATTGGTATGTGCCTCAATGGCAGCAAAAAGCAGTAGCCCCAATGGCAATGGGCAGTGATAATACCCAGTGGCAGAGACATTAGTTCAGCAGAATAGCATTGTCTTAAACAGTAGGAAAGGCAGGCTCAGGATAATCTTTTGCTAGAAGTAATGGAACCTCTCCACATTGCTACCACTGCAATCACTGGACTATACCTTTCCAAGAGGGCTTTGTTAATCCTGAGGTAGAACTGGGAAGTGGCTTGTTTTCTTACATCTATGCTTTATCATTTTCCTCTAAGTTTACTACTCCACTCATGGGAAAAGCTTCCCCAAGTTTATGGGGAGAATATTTTATACTTACTGTTCTTATTATGCCATCTTAGTGCCTTTACTCAATGCTAATTGGATCTATTGTCTGATTGTTAATTAAAAGCACATTGGTAAGGGCTCATGCACTATAATGTTAGAAATGGAAGCCCACAAGGACTCCTTTTACAGATAGAAACAAATTAGAATAGCATTTAATTATCCAAAAGTAATGTTAAAACAGGAAGGTACCAGATAGTATACTTCTTCCTCCTACCTTGTCCCAGATGAGTTACTTCTTAACCTAGCCTATCTTTCTCCTTCCAGTAACAATCTTCTCAATATTGACCTAGAAGTATCCCAGGATTTATCTTCTTTTCATAGAATAGTATCCTAAACTCTAGAGTTTTTGACTGAATTGTTAGTCTCTCCCATTGAAATTGTTTTTTGAAAATTAACCTCACAGTGTTTTTCACATTGTATGTCCCAAGACACATTTTGTAGTATTTACCCCAAGGAAACAGAATTGCTAGTTATAACTCTGTCCATCATTATTTATACTTCTTGGACTAGTAATTTTATTCATATGAATGCTCCTCCATAAATGGAAATTTATTACTTAGTAGAAAGTCTTTGAAAGTTACTGGAAATTCATCAATCTGAGGCTAACCAAGTAATGAGACTATCTGAACTTTGATTTTTTCCTCAGGGGGGAAAAAAACAACACATCATCAGTCACCATCATAATCATCATCATCAATATTTATAGAATATCTACTATGTACCAAGAACTGTGCTAAGTGTTTTATAAATGATATCTCATTTCATTCTCATAACAACCATGTATATTATTGGGTTTGCATCCTAATTTTTTTTCCTCCTGCTTGGCTAAAACCTGCCAAAACTTGTATTTAATTGAAAGACTTCTTGAACACTAACCCACTTTTGCTTCATGGTGAGGCACTGGAGTAGCTCTTTAGGAGATTTATCATTTTTGATAAGTAAAATTCCTCTAATCAAGTGTTTTTTGAGTACTTATTGTGTACATAGACTTAGGGAGAGTAATACTGTCCTTTTCTTGAGTAGAACTTGAACTTCTTAGCATGCTATTGTGTGGTGCTCTTAACAGACAATGCTGAATGTTTTTCACCATAATTTTTAATAAATTCTTCCTTCCCCAATATAGCTTACTAAGATAATGGGGGTTCTGAGCATCCAATAATACCTCAGAGAAGAGCAAGAGGCAGAGTAGGATTAAAGTTCATTCTTTGTTGTATAGTGAAAAATCAGAATGACCACTAACTGTTTTACTAACACAACATGCTTTTTGTTAACAAGATAGCAGAAGCACTGGTTCAGGCACTGAAAGAGTTCCAGCATTCCTTGCCTTCCCCTACACATTTCCTCCATGTTTGCTCCCTCTCTGGACCCCAGGGCTTCTACTCACCATGGTCTTGTGACTATTGTGTTCCTTTTCTTTTCTTTCTTTCTTTTTTTTTTCTTTTTGCTGAAGCAATTGGGGGTTAAGTGACTTGCCCAAGGTCACACAGCTAAGATGTAAGTGTCTGAGGTCACATTTGAACTCAGGTCTTCCCAATTTCAGGGCTGGTGCTCTATTCACTGCGCCACCTAGCTGCCCCTTGTGTCCCTTTTCTAAAATCTGCCCTCCCACTAAGGCAGATTTCCTTTCCCCTTCCTCTTTATAAGCTCAGACCTGGGGATCCAGGCTTTGAGAGTTGCTTGGGATAAGTACAAGATCAGCATGGCAATCATAGGGAAAGCCACACGCCAGCCAATCCTTCACTCTCATAGTAAATTTGGCCCTAGCCTTTCCCAGTTTCTATCTTTTTTCAAACTCCCTATTCTGCCTTTTTATTATTGGCAAACTCCTTTTCATCCTAGATCTCTTCCTCTTACATTCCTTTCATCTTCTCAAATTCATAAAAATCTAACTTTCTTTTAAAGATGATAAAATGTTGGCACCTTCTTTAAGACTGACAATTGTTCTCTCTCTCTCCTGTTCTTCTCTCTCTGACATACAGAATCATGGGGAGAAATTTACAAGATCACAGAAACATAGATTTTATCATAGGAAGGACTTTAGAGGTGATGTGACCCAATCCTCTCATTTTACATGTAAACAGGCTCTGGTGCATGCACAGGTTTAGCTTGCTTGGCTAATGCAACTTTTCACAATATGGAAAAATAGAGAGCTTGTTTACAGAAAAGTAATGAAGAAAAAGAGAAGTGTCCTGGGGAGATTATGAAATCTGCATTTTACCTTCTGTAATTGGTTCCAATCAGCTGTGGTATACAGGAAACTCTTTGGCTAAAGAAACAAACAAACAAAAAAGGCATTTTAGCCTTGGCCAAGCTATTCTCTCTTTAATTGTATTCTGTTGGTGTGACTCCTTTGCCCACTAAAGGAGTCTAAAGAGACTAAAACGTAGTAAGGGAAAAAGTCTTGGGGTATTTTTCCCTCTGAAGCCAAGTAATTTTGAGAAATAGGCTTTGGTCCTTGGCTCTATGTTTTTCTTTTCCATTTTAGTTGCAAGGAATTGGAGTCTCCAGCCTTGTGAGTTAGAAAGACCTGGAGGGAGCATCAGCAAGCTGGCATTCCAGAGTCTGGGCTTGCAGCTAATGAAGTACTGCATACCTCAAGGATCAAGGAAACATTTTACAGAATGACTTTTTGCACCCAGGCCAGAGGTGAGATGAAGGCTCATTCAGCAACTATGCTTCATCTGAACAAGGACTTGAAGGTACCAATGCTATAAAGGAAATGAGCTAAGTTTTGAGTGTACTCTTCCCCAGAAACTGATTATTCTTTTTTTTTTTTAATTTTTCTGAGGCATTTGGGTTTAGGAAGTGTTAAGTATCTGAATGTAGATTTGAACTCAGATCCTCCTGACTTTAGGGCTGGTGCTCTATCCACTGCACCACCTAGCTGCCCCTAAAATTAATCTCACTTAAAGGAAGAGTCTGCCCTTGAGGTGCTGGGGCAAATGTTTGTACATTTTTACTTACTATTTTTGAAATAAATATCTTTTTATAAAAACTGGTTGATGTATAGTGGTTAAAATGAATTAGGAAACTAGTCATTGGTACCTACTAGTAGGGAAAATACAACCAATGGGGGCTCAAGTCAATGGATGAGGGAAGAAATATGCTCCAACTCATCAGGGTACTCTAGAATCCTGAATGGCCAATGGAGCAGTAACTTGCTAAATACAGTTAAGGACAGGAAGTAGATGGTGCAGTGGATAGAACCCCAGCCTGAAGTCAGGAGGACCTGAGTTCAAATTTGATCTCAGACACTTAACCCTTCCTACCTATGTGACCCTAGGCAAATCACTTAACCCCAATTGCCTCAGCAAAATAAATAAATACAGTTAAGGAAAATGAAGTCCACAGGGGGAAAATGATTTGCTCATGTTACTAAAGTTAAATGGGAGAACTAGGATTTGATCTGAGTTACTCTGACTTCCAAATCTAGTACTCTATCTCTGTACTAAGCTGCCTCCAGGAACTGGAATATTTTTCACTCTAACACAGCACTATTTCATTTCCTCACTCTGCTATCACCAGTTAGCAACTATGTCTGCTCTTTTAAAGTTCACTCCTTCCTGTCTAGATCATTGTTGCCAATATCTAGGGACCTTTATGCAACTGACTCTCTTTTCCTTCATAACTGTTTGGTTTTACCTACAATTTCCATGACTTCTGTCTATAGGTTACTTCAACAAGACACAGGAAAAATCCCACCTTAGAGGCCCCCTTTTCTCTCTTCCATTATATTTTGCTGATTTTGCCCCAAGTGCTAGAATTCCTACAGCCTTAGTATCTAACTAATCCAGGTGTTAAATGACTGTTTTGTACCTGTGGAAATAATTTTCAACTTTTGTTCTCTAAGTTTAGAAAGTGATAATTATTTCAAATGGTCCCATTAATAATCATCTGTCTAAGCATGCATAATAAAGGCTCTTTGTTATCTACAGGTTAAGAACCCTCAAAAACCTGTTGGAGAGTTTGTGTACAAACACCTCATTTTATAAACTACATGATCCATCCAATGTAATAGTCCTTTCTACCTCTTCTCATTTGGATGCACACTTGAAGTTTCATTCATTTGCCCAGTTATTGGTTGATGATTTTGAGTGTGTGTGTGTGTGTGTGTGTGTGTATTATGTGTCTGGGAAGGTAGAGTTTAGAAATAGGAATTTGATAAAGAGGGTGAGATAATGTCTTTGGATAAAATGCTTTGCTTGGGATATAGATTAGAGGAACTCAGATCAATCCAAATCTACTTAATGAAATTACTACAGGTAAATGGCAGGTAACAGAGACAATGAGAGCTCTATTTCTGTATAAAAGGTTCAGAAAACTAGTTTGAGGTTTGGAACAAACAATAGATTTGCCCCTACTTGTGTTTCCTCACTCATGTTGGTAAAATAAAAAAATTGAGAACTTAAAAAAGTAGAAAAACCAGCTATGTTAGTAATTAGACTGAGGAACTAGGTAAGAGAAAGGTTTACTATGGAGGAAAACCCAACTCTCAATGAAGATCTTTATCTTTTCATGGGCATCTTTTGGAGAGTATAGAAAAGGGAAAGATATTTCTTTTTCCTTCCAGTCTGCTATTAGCAATGGGGCCTTACAATAGAAATTTAGGCAACACCCAATGGATTGGACTACTGCTATGGAATCAAGTTGGCAAGAAGAATTAAGAAGCTGAGATCCTGTTAGGAAGATGGAAGGCAGGTTCCAGCATTAATTCCCATCATACTACAATCTTGAGAAAAAGGAAAAGGAATGGAAGTGTGGGGGGAGAGGGGGAGAAACACCTATTGAATAGAGATCTCTTTTCTATTTTTTTTTTGTATGTTTCCTGAAGTAGTAGGTCTTGTATTAATCACCATTCAATTCTGGGACTGAATTCTCTGAATGAGTTTTTCTGGGAGCAATGAAAAGTTCATACCTTGTGACATTTTAGACAAAGTGAAAATTCTTTTTGTATTTTTATTTGGGGGGAGAGATGTGATGTATTTTGATTCAGGCTTGGTTCAGGCTCAGTGCTAGAACTAAAAAAGATACTGGTAGAAAATATAACATCTTACAAAAAAATTACTAACGCTATCATGAAAAGGATATTCAACAAAGACATAGTACTGAGTAGCTAGGTGATCCAGTAGTTGGAGCATTGGGTCTGGAGATAGAAAGATTTGAGTTCAAATGTTCCTCAGACATACACTAACTATGTGATTCTAGTCATTTAACCTCCTTTTGAATCCATTTCCTCATTTGTAAAATGAGTTGTAGAAGGAAATAGCAAATCACTCCAGTATCTTTGCCAAGAAAATCCCGAATTCGTTGGATATGCTAAAGGACTGAACAATAGTACTGACTCATTTTTTTTAGTAAATATATTTATTTTTTAAATATGCATTACTTAGTAAATCATGAGAAAAATCACAGCAAGAAGGAAAAACCATGGGAGAGATTTAAAAAAAAACAACAACAGAAAAAAGAAGTGAACATAGAATGTGTTGATTTACACTGTCTCCTTAGTTCTTTTTTCTGGATGCAGAAGACATTTTCTGTCCAAAGGCTATTGGAATTGCTTTGGATCACTGAACCACTAAGAAGGACCAAGTATTTCATAGCTGATCATCACATATTCATGCTCTTATTGGATACAATGTTCCTGGTTCTGTTTGTTTTGCTCAGCATTAGTTCATGTAAATCTTTCCAGGTCTTTCTAACATCAGCTTGTTCATCATTTATATAGAACAATAATGTTTCATTATCTTCATATACCACAACTTTTTCAGTTATTCCCCAGTTGATGGACATCTAACTATTTTCCAATTCTTTGCTACCACAAAAAGAATTGCTATATTTTTATATATGTGGGTCCTTTTCTCTTCTTTAAGATTTCCTTGGGATAGAGACCCAGTAATGGCACTGCTGGGTCAAAGAGTATGTACAGTTTTATAGTGCTTTAGGCATAGTTCCATATTACTCTCCAAATGGTTGGATTATTTCACAATTCTACCAACAATGCATTAGTGTCCCAGTTTTCCACATCCCCTCCAACATTTATCATTATCTTTTCTTATCATCTTAGTCAATCTGAAAGGTGTGAGGTTATATTTCAGAGTTGTTTTAATTTGCATTTCTCTAATCAAAAGTGATTTAGAGCTTCATATAACTATAGATGGCTTTAATTTCATCATCTGAAAATTATCTGTTCATATCCTTTGACCATTTATCACTTGAGGAATGACTTGTATGCTTATAAATTTGACAGAGTTCTTTATATATTTTAGAAATGAGACCTTTATCAGAAACACTGGCTGTAAAGATTTTTTTCCACAGCTTTGTACATCTCTTTTAATCTTGTTTCTGTTGGTTTTGTTTGTGCAAATCTTAAATTTAATGTAATCAAAGTTGTTTATTTTGCCTTTCATAATGTTCCCTCATTCTTCTTTGGTCGTAAATGTATCTCTTCTCCAAAGATCTGATAGGTAAATTATCCCATGATCACCTAATTTGTTTATGGTATCATCCTTTATGCCCAAATCATGTACCCATTTTGACCTTATTTTGGTATAGTGTGTGAGATGTGGGTCTGTGCTGAGTTTCTGACATTATTTTCCAGTTTCCCCAGCAATTTTTGTCAATGTTCTTATTAAAGAAGCTGGAGGGTTTTTTTGGTTTTTTTGAGGGGGAGGGGGGGCTATCAAATACTAAATTATTATGTCTTGATTATTGTATCCTGTGTATCTAATCTATTCCATTTACCCACCACTCTATTTCTTAGCCAGTATTAAATAGTTTTGATGACTGCTACTTTATAATATAGTTTTAGGTTTGATACATTCTTTGTATTTTTTTTTCATTAATTGCCTTGATATTCTTGACCTTTTGTTCTTAGAGATGAATTTTGCTATTTTTTTTAGTTTTATAAAAACAATTTTTTGGCAATTTAATTGGTAAAGCACTGAAAAAGCAGATCAATTTAGGCAAGTTTGTCATTTTTACTATATTAGCTCAGCCTACCCATGAACAATTGATATTTTTTCAATAGTTTAGATCTGACTTTTCTGTGTGAGATTGATTCATTTCTGGCTCCTCAATAGATCAAAAGGGTGTAATGAACCTTAATCCCCACACTTTAAACATCAAGGGTGGTTTCATTGCTTTTTAAGGTAAAAATTTGCCTGCCCTTTTTGGAATAAATGCTGTTCCTACTACACTGTGTATTTTATAAGAACTTTAATACTTAGTCAGGGATAGAATGGTTAGGAGCCTTTAGGAATTAAACTTTTTTTGGCTTGCCCAAAGCCAACATTTTCCCAAAACAAAGGGTACTACTCCACAATCTAATCAACCTAACCTTGTTTTGGTTATCATATTTCACATTCTATCTTTGTGAAGGATGTTTCCCCAAGCCTCCTCATCTTAGCCTTTTAGGATTTCCTATAAAGCAAATCAAGAGTTTTATTACACATTTTTCATTATACATCCAGATCCCATGAGCTGCTGATGTGTTTTACCACACACACCCCACACCCATCCCCATTAATGTGAATTTATTTTGTTCCTGTTTTTCCTTTAATATATCTTTATGTATTATTATATACTATTTCTTCCTTTGGGATGGTAAACTCTTTAATCCCAGACACTGTTTCATTCTTTATCTTTGTATCATCAACACAGGGTACAATAAAATGAAAGTGCTTAATAAATGCATTTTGATTGATTAAATCTTCCTAATCAGGCAAGGAAAAGATTTTCATTTTATAGGCAAGGAAACAGACTTACACAGGTTACACCTATCTTAATGGGTTGTTGGGAAGATCAAATGAGATATTTGTAAAAAGGGACTAGCACATAGTCTGGCAAATACATAAATGTTCATTTTCTTCCCTCACCTGGCACATCTGAAGTCATATAACTAATAGGACGACACAGCTAACACGTGGTCTCCTACTTAAGAACTCTGATCAATGCAATGATCAATAGTGATGCCAATGGACAGATGATAAAAGCTGGTTGCCTACTTCCTGCCAAAGAGTTGACAGACTAAATATGTAGAAACAGAAACCCATTTTTTAGACCTGGTCATGATGGGAATTTGTTTGATTTGACTGTGCTTAGGTTTGTTTTTTTTCCAATTAAAAATTTATTTTTATTTTTGAATTTTTTTCTATCTCCTCCCCATTGAGAAGGCAAGATATAATAGCTATTACATAATGAAGTTATGTAAAATATATCCACATTAGCCGTCTTGGGGGAGAGGGGTAAGAAAAATGAAGTGAAAGAAACTCTGCTTCAGTCTGCACTCACAGTTAATTCTTGCTCTGGAGATGGATAGCATTTCTATCATAAGATCTTTGAAATTGACCTGGATGACTCTATTGATCAGAGTAGCTAAGCTTGACTTTGCTTGTAACCAAATTTTTGTTGTTGCTGTTGGAGGGGGGGGTGTTAAGGGATTTTTTAAAAAAAAGTTTCAATTGAAAAAACAAAAAAACACCATACCAAAACATAATTTAAAAACTCTAGGTCTTCTGACTTTCGGGCTTCCCTAAGCCTTGTTTGTTTCCTCAACAATAAGTGTTCTTCAGAAATCAAATGAGGGTTTCCATTTCGACGCCTTCCAGGGATCTTTCTGACTCGGAACTTCTATATTTCAAAAAAACCAACCACCCCCTTCCCCCAACAAAAATTCCCCACCAAAACCAAACAAAAATCGGTGGACAAGCGTGTGGCAGTGCTGTCACATCACCTCCAGTGTCTACCTCCCTTAAACTTTACACCCAGGAAAATAGTTTGACTTGCTTTAAGAAAGAAAGGGAGGACATCCGTGGGCCGGGCTGCCAGGTGAGCGAGTCCAACTTGCGGCCCCAGGGCACTCCGCTCAGGTTTTGACTTAGCCAGGTGGCCCTGGGTAGAAAGGGAGGCCCAGAGAGCTAGATGACTGACGGGTGGCTCGGGCCGGAGAGGGCTGCCACAGAGTAGACGGATTCTGATGCTTTCAGTCCCAGAGAGGAGGGGGAAGAAGAGGGAGAAGTGTGGGCGAGGGGAGGAGATGGAAGAGGAGTGGGAGAGACTTCAGGGGGGAGGGGGCTACTCCAGCTCGCGAGAGTTGGTTCCGAGGAGGCAGCTCTGAGATTCGGGCTCCTGCTCCCGAGTCCCCACCTCCCGGGGAGGCGGAGCGAGGGAGGGGGAGAGAGAGAGAGTGGGAGGAGGAGGGGGGAGCTAGGAGGAAGTGAGCCGACTGGCAGGCGAGCAGGCACACGCACACTCACACTCACACACTAGCACACCAGCACCCGCACAAACGCACGCACACACAGACGGCTGCAGTCTGAGGGGAGGTAGGAGCCGGCAGCAGCCGAGCAGCCTCCGAGAGAGCAAGAGGAGGAGGAGAGGAAGAAGAAGGAGAAAGAGGAGAAGGAAAGAAGAGGGAGGAGGAGGAGGAGGAGGAGGTGAGTCCTGCAGAGATGCACACCTCGCCCAGTCCTCCGGCCCCTCTTCCCCACCCCCTCACTCGCTCCCCTCCCGGTTGCCTCTCTCGTGCCCTCCCTTACTAGTCCCAACTCTGCTCAGAGCAAGAAGGAGCAGCAGAGTCTCTTTGTTTGTTTGTTTGTTTGTTTGCGGGAAGGGGGGGGGGATGCCCTGAGAGAGCCTAGCCCATCCCTGCCAAGCTGTAGCTGCTGCTAGGGCCATGGTTCTTCCAGATCCCTGGGGGTGATATTGTTCCTGCCTGTCTGGAGAGGTAACCTGAAGGGTAAGGGAGATATCTTTGTCCTTCTCTAATGCTTCTCTTGCCTCCCTTCCTCCCCTCTTCCATCCTCCCTATTCTCCGTAAGTCCCTAACATAAACAACAATTTTCTGTCCCTCTTCGGAGTATCTCCTTCTTTCTAACCCCCAGGTTTCCCTGCCCCCTTTTCCCCGCCCCCGGTTGTTTGTTTGTTTTAATGGAGGGGACGGTTTATAGGGATAGCTCCCAGTTGTGGGGGCTGCTTGATATGATTTCTAAAAACTGATGCGTCAGATTGCTAAACATTATACTGATAGACCCACAGTAAAAAAAAAAAAATCCTCGGGCTCCCAGAAGCAGCAGATAATGTCAAAGCCTGGCTTAAAAATTCACCCCTTGATCCTAGAAGCTTTATTCTTTCTTTTTTAACAACACTTTCCAGCCCCTTTCTCTATTTTTCTTACCTTTAGTAAAAGGAGAGAGAAGGAAGCATTTGGTTGGGGCAGGAGAGGGGAAAAGCTTGCACCCGAGTGCAGGAGCATGTCATCTTTAAAAAGTTGCCAGATTGATGTCTATAGGACAAATTGTATTCTAAAAGCCAGGTGCTCTTCAGGTTAGCCATGTAATTTTTTGTAATGTTGTTATGAATTATGTGTTTTAGATCATTTACAACAAAATAACAGGTTTGGGTGGGGAGAATGATTGGACAAAAGTCTGATGTTATTGTTTATTACAACCATGCATAAAAACAAAATCTTTACCTGTTTCTTATAGTTTGTGATAAGTTGTTGACTGGAACAAACGATTTGAAAATGGCTTGGGCTTACTACTTTTCCGTGTCTGATTCATGGTTTTTTTGTTTTTTTTGTTTTTTTCCCTTTCTAAACTTAAAAGTGGGAGATGTACTGAGATTTCTAGTGTTGTCTTTTTCTGTGCTCTAACATGTCAGGTCACTCCACTTGAAACTTGTCTTTTTTGAAATTCCTAGTTTTATAAGCCAGCTGCAGGTTTTGAATGTCCTTTATCTAAAAACTGTACCTGATACTGGAAATCCCTTTGTTTTTGGCTAGCCATTCTCTTTGCATGCCTCAGGATATATATACAACAATTAAGCTTATTATACCCCCTTAAAGCCAGCTCTCTGCCTTTCTTCTCTGTAGCTCAGTTATTTATTGTAGGTGAGTTCAAAGTGTAACATTTGCCTAAAACAATTTATCTACCCTTGGATTGGCAATGTCTAATTCCATAAAAAAGTGGAGAAAATTACTTTACTGTTAATCATTTAGAATAGCAATAACTAATGAAACTTTATTTTAATTTAGCACATATTTGTGCTTTCCTGGTCAAGAGTTAAGATGGCTGATGGTAGTTTTCAAACTAAGATTAAAAAAATACATTTTTAATAATACTATAAAATTGGTCAAAGTACTTTACAAACATCTCATCCGAGCCTCTCAACAATCCTATAAAGTCAATAGGAATATTAATAGTCCCATTTTACAGTTGAAGAAACCAAGGTTTAGAGATCTTATTTGACTATCCTATGGTCAAAAAAAAATGTCTGTGACAGACTTAGAACACTGGTCTTCCTGACTTCAAGTTCAGCACTCTGGTAAACTATATTGTCCCTCAAAAAAGCCAAATGGATATATTTTTATTCATTGATGTATTTGAATTTTTGAAAATTGCCGTGGCATTAGAGAATAAATATCATGGACTTCATAAACTATATACTAAAAAGGA
The DNA here is from genome assembly GCA_023553655.1 of Myrmecobius fasciatus. NCBI lineage: Eukaryota > Metazoa > Chordata > Mammalia > Dasyuromorphia > Myrmecobiidae > Myrmecobius > Myrmecobius fasciatus. Next base: position 12,307 of record JAJPUD010018480.1, on the reverse strand, counting down.
GATACTTATTCTTTTCTTGCTTTTTACACTTGAAGACTAGAGCTAGAATTTAGTCTCATCCTTAGCACTGACTTATTTGACTACTCTTCCCCTCCCAGTAGAATGTTGATTTGTCTTTGTGCCTGAATCCTTGCTTTGTACCTTGTGCAGGTACATAAAAAAAATGTTTGTTGAATTGACCAAATCACTAAAATGCTAAACCTCAGTTTTCATATCTGTAAAATGAGGCACTGCCAACCTCACAAGAACATTGCCAAGGTCAAATGAGATACGATAAAGTGATAGACAAGTGTAAATATAAGCTTTTAATTGTGTAGATAATTTTCGTTGTGAAAACAAATTAAAAACTCGAGTGGCTGGTAGTATTTGTGAAAGCATACCATTTCTGCCCTTGCCAGTTTTTTATTTATTTATTTTTATCCTGCTGACAGGTTACTTTAGAGAAAGGGGGCAGGCTTCAAGTTCTAAGCACAAAGGAGAAATTGTGATTTTCAGAAAACTATCTTTATTAAAACTATTGACTCCATTCTGATTTTTGTCTTAGGTTAAGTGTGACAACATAGAGAGCAATGCAAAATCAAATGCTGAAATTACTTTCTATTTTATAAGAATCTGTTTGTTGAGAAGACCAGGTATACATCAGGAAAACAATATTGTAATTGTAATAGTGATTTCATTAAAATGAAGGGAGGACCATTTAAGTTTTGGTTAGAGTTAACATCTTCAAAAACTGTTACTGTATTGCTGTTTTAAATAAGCTGGATTTTTGTGAATGGATAATAAAGCTAGTTTTTAAGACCTTAGATACAATATAACTAAGAGTGTTGCCACTGCTTAAAGAATGTAATACAAATCATTACTTTGTCTTATTTTCTCTCTCTCTTTTTGCTAAGTTAAAAAAAAATATTAAACAAGGGGGTCATGGTACTTGCTTAATTAAATTTTTGTAGAATCTAAAACCAGTATCCAAAGGAAGAGAGTTTTTAATTGACCAGATGAAATTGTTTCAAGATAGTCAGATGATAACAGATGAAATGGATGGTCTAATTCACAATGGTTAATCACATGTCTGCAGTTTTAGGGAGTTAGTTTTGTACCATTCTTTGTGTCTGTGTTCTTAACTAAATTTAGGAGCAAAAGGATTAATTTTCCAGGAAGAAGCTTGAAACAATGAAAGCCCAGATAAGTAAGTAATCTTTCAGGTATCTTTAGATGTTAATTCATTTTGAATATTGCTCTTTGTGATACAGATTAAATAGAGTTCTTTCTTGGGATTTGTGAGAATCCTTACTGTCAATTGCCAATTTGGATTTAAAACTAATAATTAGACTTGTTTGGGTATTAACTTTCCTACATCTACAAGTCTTAAAGCATTAATTATTTTGGTTCATAATTTGTCAGATTGAATTTTAAGAATTTTTTTTAGCCGCACTCAAGTTAGAATATTCTTAATAGGTATATGTCATGCTCCTGATTCTTATTTAAATAGTTCAATTTTTTAAAAAAAACTAATATAAGGCTTTGAATAGTTTCAGAACTGAACAAGTTTAAAGAGAAAGGAGTGGATTTGTATTTCATTTTTGCTAACTTTTCTAAGTTCTTTCAGACTAGATATTTTATTATTATTCCTAAAAGTTTTAGGATAGATTTTTGTTATTTATAGTGTGACAATAATACATTGTGCCATTGGGATTGGAAATGTGTGGGTGGGGAACTAATTGTTATTTTTTTTTTCCTTTCTGAGTCTTGAACCAGGAATCAGAAAAACTGTTCAAATCTCATTAATTTTAATATGACTATTAGTCAAGTAAGATAACCTTTCTGAGACTGTTTACACAAAATGGGATACATATAGTACCTGTCTCACTGCTTTGCTGTGAGAAATGAGATAATGTTTGCAAATCATATGTAAATATCAGTTATTTTTATAACAGTAGTTAACTGTATTCTTTCATGATGAATTGAAGTAATTCAGAGTCATAGACAGATAAATCTATTCATAGTAGGAGTTTGGGGAATCACAAATCTTCACTGGAAGGGTTTCCAAAAAGTGTCTCCTCCAGGAAATTTCCCAATGTTAATACTGGTTATAGAAAGAACTAAAGGTAGACAGACTCTGGAAGACTTTGCCATTATCTATCATCCCTAAAAAGGGGACAAGATAGTCTGTCATTAATCAGATATTGTATTTGCATCATTGTTTGTGGCTAATACAAAGAAATGCAAGGATACCTTAATAAGTCTTCTGAAAACAAACTCATAACACAATCAGCTTGGTGAGGGAAGGATTTGGTGAAAGTTCTGGTCTGGTCTTTTATGGCATAGGTTGAGGAGAAGTTAAAACATAACCCTGTCTCAGGTAAAGGCTTATAACCATTGAGACAATATCAAGTCTCTACCCTAGTGCATGAGTTAAGGCTTCCAATGGCCTGATTAATAGGGAATGGGGAAGAGGCTTCCCTACTACTGGGAAAAGGCTGAGTTGTTCCTATAACCTTGTCTGCAGTGGAGGTGTGGGAATGTCACATTTGGGAAGAGAAAGGAAGAAATCCATGTCTGAAGATAGAGATACTTATACTTCTATCATCATTTCTACTACCAACAATGAAATATCTCTCAAAGTGTGCCATTAGATTGAATCTCACTGTTAGTGGATGTGTTAAGACATATTGTGGGTCTTTAGAGGTTTGTAACCTACTTGGGAAAGCATGTGAATGTAAAGGATTTTAGCAGTAATCTTAGTCTCCTCCTTTTGATAACATCTCAACAGATGCAGAGGTTAGATTAGATGACCTCTGGGGTATCTCCTAGTTTGGAGATAATTATCACTATGTGGCACAATGGATAGAGTCCTGAACTTGGATTCTGAAAGATCTGAGCTCAGATGTGACCTCTCAGATGTTTATTACCTGTGTGATCTTGGGCAAGTCACCTAACCTATATAGATCTCAGTGCCCTCATTTCTGAAATGGGTATAACAATAGCATCTACCTGTTAGGATTGTTGTGAGGATAAAACAAGATAATATTTGTAAATTACTTAGCACAGTAGCCAGTATATAACAGGTACTGAACAGATACTAATTTTTAATTTTTTTTTAAAATCTTAGATCTGGAACCAACTTCAAGTTGATCTAATCTAGGTACTTTTCACCTGAATTTTGGCAGTCTGGTTCATGACACAAATGTCAGGAATCTTGGATTAGATTTTAATCCAATTTCACCTTATTTTATATATGCAGCCAAGGCCTTTAAAAGTTGTGATTTGTCCTGTTGTCACATAGCTAGTTAGTGTCAGAACTGTGATTCTCAACCCAGGGCTCTTTCCACCATCTTCTTTCATGAATATAATTATCCTGCAGGCTCAAATTCACATGTTAACCATATTCTTTTCCTCTTTTTCTCCAGTCTTCTTCTTTTTCATATTAATAGCGGTTTTAAACTCTTAAAATAGCTTCATCTCTCCCCATTTAAATGTAAACTTCTGGAAGGTAAGGAGTCTTATTTATCTCCTGTTTTCTTTGCTATCCAGAAAGGTGCTTAGCACACAGTAGAGCCCCAGCAAATGTTTATAGAAAGAAATTTACTCTTATCTAAGCTAATCTTCATAACAAACCCTGTGGGGCAGGTGGTAGTATGCCCATTTTATTGTTGAAATGGAGACATAGAGAGACGTGCCCACGGTCATATAAATTAGTCCCACTTCTGGGATTTAAAACTCCAATTTAATGACGTATTCAAATATATTTTTCATTAGAGAGGAATCTGATATATTAGAAAGGACTATGGATTTGAAGTAAAAGGACCCAGCTTCAAATCCTATCCTAGTCACTTATTACTTAGGCAACCATAGGCAAGTCATTCCATTTCTCTGAGCTTTGGTTTCATTAATTGTAAAGTGAAGGGATTGAATAAGATAGACTTTAAAGTCCCAGCTGTGAGTTCATGATCCATCTCTCTTATTTTCTTTAACATATGTATTGAACTGTTGTCTTTACTACTTGGTTAGGGTTCTTATGATCCATTCAAATACCTTTTTGTGATCATTAGCAGACATTTGGGAGATAATTAGTCAAAGAAGCCTTTCCCAAGCCTCCTTAATGCGAGTGCTTTCCTTCTAAGATTAGCTCACATTTATCCTGTATACAACTTGTATGGTCATAGCAGTTTACCTATTGTCTTTCCCATTAGACTGTGATCTCATTTTTTCCTGTGTTTGTATCCCTAGCACCTAGAACAGTTCCTGACACACAGTAGATGTTTAATAAGTGCTTGATGACTAGAACAGGGATTTGTTATGTTTCATATGCTTAAGAGGGCCCAGATACAGCCTTATATTTCTTTTTTTTCTTCAAGTTTTAGGTACTATTTTTATTTTTTATTTTTTATTAAAGCTTTTTATTTGCAAAACATATGCATAGGTAATTTTTCAACATTGACCCTTGCAAAGCTTTCTGTTAAAAAATTTTCCCTCCTACCCCCACCCCCTCCCCTAGATGGCAGGAAGTCTAATACATGTTAATTATGTTAAAATACTTGACAAATCAAATATGTGTACACATATTTATACAGTTATCTTGCTGTACAAGAAAAATCAGATCTACAAGAAAAAAAAATCTGAGAAGCAATGCAAGCAAACATCAATAGAGAGCGTGAAAATGCTATGTATGGTCAATATTCAGATCCTACAGGTCTTTCTCTGGGTGTACCTGGCTTTCTTCATCACTGAACAATTGGAACTGGCCTGAAACATCTCATTGTTGAAGAGAACCATGTCCATCAGAATTGATCATCATATAGTCTTGTTGTTGCCATGTATAATGATCTCCTGGTTCTGCTCATTTCACTTCACATCAGTTCATGCAAGTCTCTCCAGGCCTCTCTGAAATCATCCTGCTGGTTGTTTCTTACAGAACAATAATATTCCATGACATTCACATACCATAATTTATTCAGCCATTCTCCAATTTATGGCCATCCATTCAATTTCCAGTTTCTAGCCACTACAAAAAGGGCTGCCACAAACATTTTTGCACATGTGGGTCCCTTTCCTTCCTTTAAAATCTCTTTGGGATATAGACCCAATAGAAACACTGCTGGGTCAAAGGGTATACAGAGTTTGATCACTTTTTGAGCATAGTTCCAAATTGCTCTCCAGAATGGTTGGATCCCTTTACAGTTCCACCAACAATGTATCAGTGTCCCAGTTTTCTCACATTCCTTCCAACATTCATCATTATCTTTTCCTGTCATTTTAGCCAATCTGACAGGTGTGTAGTGGTATCTCAGAGTTGTTTTAATTTTCATTTCTTTGATCAATAGGGATTTGGAGCACCTTTTTATATGACTAGAAATTGTTTTAATTTCATCATCTGAAAATTGTATGTTCATATCCTTTGACCATTTATCGATTAGATAGTCAGCCTTATATTTCTTACTTTCTTAATCAAATCCAGAAATTATTTATTAAGTGCATACAGTATTCAATGCACTGTCCTTGGCTCTGGACATAAAAAGATGAAGAATTGAAGTCTCGTTTGCAAGAATTTTACAAAGCAATATACACCTAGGGTAGAAGTGGGATTGGAAGGAAATTGGGAAAACATTTTGAAGGTGGCACTAAGAGTCATGCCTCCAAGAAAATTAAAGTTTGAGATAGAGGAAAGGTGGAAGTACATTCCAGACATGGTGGATTATTTGTACAAAGACAGGCATGTAGGACTTGGAATATCATGGACAGGCAAATTTGACTGGAATAAAGAGTACATGAATGTGAAAAATATGAAATAAGACTGGACTGGTATGTGGTATCAAAATTATGAAGGGCAGCTAGTTGGTAAAGTGGTTAACTGACTTGGAATAGGAAGACTCTTCTTTCTAAGTTCAAATCCAGTTTCAGATCTTTATTATCTATGTGACCTTGGGCAAGTCACTTAAGTCTGATTGCCTCAGTTCCCCTCATCTGTAAAATGAACTAGAGAAGGAAATGGAAAATCACTTCAATATCTTTGCCAAGAGAACCCCAAATGGAGTCACAAAAAGCTGCACACAATTGAAGAGGTGTGAGGAAGCTCAAATTTTCAAGAGTGAAGTTAGTGGGAGAGAATAAGGTATGATATAGTCTTTTCTTTCAAAAAGCTGTTATTCTAGTATAACTAACTATAATATAAACTAGAGCATAAATCTCAAAAAGAGACTAGATGGTATGGAAAAACTTGAGACATTAGAGATCATCTGTAGCTAGGGAGAATTAAATTATATAGCTATAGGAATGTAGAGCTTAGTTTTCCTAACCATTTCAGCCTGTTGATTCAATCCTTTAAAAGGTTCTATGGGGGCAGTTCAGTGTCTCAGTGGAATCAGGAGGGCCTAGATAAAATATGGTCTTAGACACTGTATGACTGGAGACACTGTATGACTGGACAAGTCACTTAACTTCATTTGCCTTTGGAGGAAAAAAATGGCATTGGCCAAGTTATTTAACTTGCCTCAATTTCCCCTTTCTATAAAATGAGGTCTCTTCTAGCTCTAGATCTATAATCAGATGAATTCTACTGAAATCTTCCCTGATTTCTCATCCTGCTTCCTGCACATAACACTTTGTATTGTGGTTCTCAAATGCCTCATCTAGATGATAATGTGTATTATGACTATTTGGATGTTTTTTATTCTATTACTCAACTGTCAGCTCCAGGAGGAAGTCTGTTATCTCTTCCAGAATTTAGCACAGTAGGCACTTAAAATGTTAGATGTTGCACTCCTGTGTTTCTTGATTGATCTGTTTGTGAACTGATTTTACAGTCTTCTGTCTAGTAGAATAAGTTTCAGAAACATCTCTAATTTTGTGCCAAAAAGCAGTAACTCAAAAAATAAAACTGTACTAACAAAAGGTATTACTACCAAAAATTACCTTTGATTCCTCACATTAACACCTATTTCATCTATCTATAAGCCATCTATTTCAATATGTACTTCCTTTTTTTTCAGAAAAAAAATCATTTATATTATTTATTATTATTATTATTATTAATACTTTTTATTTGCAAAACATATGTATGGGTAATTCCTAAACATTAACCCTTACAAAGCTTTCTGTTACAAATTTTCCCCCCTACTCCCCACCCCTTCCCTAGATAGCAGGATATCCACTACATGATAATTATGTTAGAATACTTAAGAAATCGAATATATGTATAATTATTGCCACACATCATTTTTGTTCAGGAGAAATCGTATCTACAAGAAAGAATAATCCGATAAAGGAAATACAATGCAAGCAAACCTCAATAGAGAACATGAAAATGTTATGTTGTGGTCCACATTTCACATCCCTCTCTCTCTGTGTATATGGCTCTCTTCACCGAACAATTGGAACTGGTTTGAAGCATTTCATTGTTGAAGAGAGTCATGTCCCTTAGAACTGATCCTCATATAGTATTGTTGTTGCCGTGAATAATGATCTCCTGGTTCTGCTCTCTTCACTGAGCATCAGTTCACATCATGTACTTCCTAAATAGTATTAAGATCAAAATTCCTGGGCTACTTTTTGAATTTCCTGATCACATCAATTTAGCTTTAGCTCAAGCATCAGAGGGAAAGATTCCTATAGCCTTGATTTTTGTAAGGATGAAAGTACTACATTTATGAAGTACTATATGAAATTAATCAACTATACACAGTCCTTTCTTTCCAGCAATCTGTGCAAAAGGGAATGTTATAATTCATATCTTCTATCTCTGCTGAGTTCTAGCAAAGGAGAATCAGATAAATATTATTAATAGTACACATTTATTAAGAGGTATAGGTTCTCTGAATTCATGAAGCTGGGAATTGGGTGTTGGGATTTGGTAATAGAAAAAGTAGTATTTTTCACTCAGAAGTGGTTATATTACATATGAAAAATTCTCTCTTAATACCTGTGATTTAGAGGAATCACAGATAGATTTGTAAAATAACAAAAAAAAAAAGATGAAGAGAAAAAAAGACATTAAAAATAGAATTAAAAATGAAAATCAGTAAAGATTTGTTGAAATGCTTCATAGTAATTTTTCTCAAGGAAACCCGAGTTTTGTGCTTTTGGTTGTTTGTCCTTCATTCTTCAAGAGGATCAAATGACATCAGGAGGGTGATGTCTTGACTTGCAAGTGAATTGGATTTAAGTGAGGCAGAGCTGTGCAAAGTCATCAGCCTCACTCTCTCTTCCAGTGTTATCACAGTCCAGGGGCAAGACATAAGTCAAGACAGTTGGTGATGTCCCAGCTTTATGCTACTGATAAGAAGTAAGTATTACTTCCTGCAAGGCTGTGATCTCTCAAAGCTTCACAAAGTGCTTTGTGTTATGGTGAGTCATTTTTTTGTGAGCCCTTGTGAAATGTTTTGTCTCTTGTAACAACGTTTTGTTTTTTGTTAAAGATTTTCTTTTTAAAGCAAGCTGGCTAAAATTGTATCAAAAGATAAGAATCAGAACTATTATTCTATTTGTCCTTGTGTTTGTTTATAGATTTTGACTCTCGTTGGTATTCAGAGAGAAACTCCCCTTCCTCCCACAACCACTTAGAAACTTCTTTCTAACTTATTGACAATAATATCCTTCTGCAATTTTTTTTTCTTTTTTAGTCTCAATCTATGATTGCATGGATTTATGTTTATTCCTTAGATAAAGATAGGACAGATTTTTTTTTTCTCTTGTAGGGATTTTGGTAAGAATTTCAAGTACATTGTTGATACTGTTTGTGTCCTTAGTAATTGATATAGCCAGAAAGAGTTGGTGAATCTAAGAAGGTTGAATCCTTAAAGATTACCTAGTTTAACCTCCTTTTTCTGGGGACTCTCTTACCCAAACTTTGTATCTTCAAGATACTCTGCTTGATAAATGTCTGTTGAATCAAATCAAATTGAATTTTTATAGATCAGGAAACTAAGGCCCAGAAGGGTTGTGAGCTTTCCCTAAGGAAATTATTTTGTATCTGTTTCCCTCATTTTTAAATATATTTCTCCCTTCTCATACTAAAATTCTGTGGTTTTGGGGCAGCTAGGTGGCGCAGTGGATAGAGCACCAGCCCTGAAGTCAGGAGGACCTGAGTTCAAATCTGGTCTCAGACACATAACATTCCCTAGCTGTGTGACCCTGGGCAAGTCACTTAACCTCAATTGCCTCAGCAAAAAGCAAAAAAAATAAAATAAAAAAAATAAAAAATAAAATTCTGTGGTTTTATTGGGTAGCATTTAGTAGTTCTTGAAAGCTTTGGTGGAAGTTAATATTTGACACTTTTCCTGTGGGTTAGAAATCCCTTAGCTTGTCAGTGGATGCTGACATGATAAATTGCCTCTTAACTTGCATCTTTGTGAAGTTAAGTGGAGAAAATACAAATTCCAGGAATAAAAGAAGACACAAATTTTATTTCAACACTTTTCTGCATGTATTGTATTTGAACTTTCTTTGCCAAGTTTTATTAATACCTCTCTTCAGTCTTTCTCCCATATCTTCTCTTTGTTCTGTTCCCACTGCTCACTATCTTGGTTCAGGACCTTCATTAGCGCTACCCTAGACTATTATTGTCTTATTAGTTGTTCCTTCTACATCCTTTTCCCAGTCCTTTCTTCACACAACTTCCAGTTAGTCTTCTCTGATGCACAAGTTTGATCATATTGTTTACTGATCAAAACTTTTGGTGACTTCATGTTGATTGTTAAATAAAATACAAATTTCTTATCCTGGCATTCAAGATTCTGATTTATTTTTCCAGTCTTTACTTATGCTACCCCTTCAATCACTTCAGGCCAATCATTTGTTTTCCTCATACTTTCTTCTCCTGCTTTTGTATTTCCCAAGCTATTTGTCATATAGACTGTTTACCATGACTTAAATGAATGTCCCCCACAATTCTAATTGTTGAGATCTTTTCCTTCCTTTACTGGTCAGCTCTTGTGTCATCTCCACAATTAAATTTACTAGAGAGCAAACCAGATTAGCTGGTTCCTTTTGGAATAATGAAAAGCTGAGAAGAAGTGGGGACCATTTAGTGAGGGAAGGATTGTCATGAGGGTGGGATCATACTAGCTGTGGGTTTAGGTGGGACTTGAATCAGTTCAGGAAGAAGGTAGGTGGTTAGTAGATAGGTATACTTTAGCAGAGCTTCAAGATTTTTCTGGTGGATTTCCAAACTGGTTGTTGCTGATATATCTTTCTCTCATTATAAACATTAATATGCATTAATGTAAAATTATTGAACATTAATTAATGCTTAAACTGGCTGATTCTCCAGAAGGTGGGATAACCAACAGCATTTTCCTCTACCTTCTGTTAGTAACTCATATCCTGAAACATTACTTTTTTCTCTTACTGACCTATTCAGTAATAATGAGGCTTTGAGGAAATTAAAAAATAACTCCACATAAAATATTGGAAAACCCTGGAGGTAAGTCCTGTTAGGTATGTTATAGTGTTGCCCTCAAGAAACTTTCTAGCTTCTCCCAAATTCTGTAGCTACACTTTAAGTAGCTTCATCAAGCCTGTGTTTGATGAAGAAGAGGCTGGGAGGTGGGAAGGAGATGAATTTATTAGTGAAGGGAATTATTAGTGTAGCAAGTCTTTCCATTGATGCAAATTGGAAACACTTCTATTTCTTATATTGTTAGGGCAACTTAAGTTTGTTAAGCAACTCCCTGGGGCACTAAGTGGTTAAATGACTTGCCTGTTAGTATGGTCATAAATCTAGTAACATTTTAGAGTAAGGTTTCAAACTCAGATCTTATTTACAATAAGACTGTCTTTTATCTCCCTATCCTTTAACTCAGGGAGGGTTTCATGCTGGAAAGAAATAGGCTAATTATGCCTATTCATTTAAGGACTGGGTGCCTGGCTTCAGACCAGACCCTATACTCATTTTAAGCTTGCCTTTTAGTCTGGAGAAGTGGCACAATGATCATGCAGAAATCACTTGATTTCTCTGTGCCTCTGATTCTTCATGTGAAAATGAAAGAAATTATTTCTGTATATTACATTCATCAGATTGGCAAAGTTAACTCCAAAGAAAATGGAAAAAATAACATCTCTTGGAGAAGTTATAGGAAAACAGTAACATCAGTGCAATGTTGGTGGGACTAAATTGTTTTAATAATTCTTGAAAACAATTTGAAATGTTTCAAACCGCTTCCAATTGTTCACTGAAAAGAGCCATATACACCCAGAGAGAGGGATGTGAAACGTGGACCACAACATAACGTTTTCATGCTCTCAATTGATGTTTGCTTGCATTGTGTTTCCTTTCCCTGATTTTTCTTTCTTGTAGATACGATTTTCCTTGCACAACAATAAGTATGAAAATATATATACATATACTCGATTTGTCAAGTATTTTAACATAATTAACATGTAGTGGATATCCTGCCATCTAGGGGAGGGGTAGGGAGTAGGAAGGAAAAATTTGTAACAGAAAGCTTTGTAAGTGTTAATGTTGAAAAATTACCCATACATATGTTTTGCAAATAAAAAACAAAAAAAAGTATATAAAATGATAGATTCACTGCAATGTAATGTGTATATAAATGCAACACAATAAAAAAAATTGAAATTTTGCCCTGAAATATTAATAACAGTAATAAAAGCTATCATTTAGATATTATTTTAGGGTTTGCAAAATACTTCACAAATGTTATCTTTTTGATCCTCATATAGCCCATTTTACAGATGAACTTTTGGAAGAGAGAGGTAGATTAAGGAGCTTGCTCAGAGTCCCAGAACTAAGTAAATTTCTAAAGCAGGATTCCAATTCTTGTCTTCCTAATTTTATCCAGAACTCTATGCATTGCACCATCTAGTTGTCTCTACATGACTCTCAAGAAATCACTGAAATTTGCGTTCTTTTTGACCCAGCAATATATCTACTAGACCTGCCCTAAAGAGACTGAGAAAGAGGAAAGGAAAAATATTTATAGCAATTCTATAGTGCAAAGAACTGGAACCTAAGGAAGTGTCCCTCAGCTGGGAAATTGTTGAGTAAATTGTGGCATATGAATGTAATAGTACCATAAAAAGTGGAAGAGGGGCAAGTTCAGAGAATTTTTGTAGGGGTTAATGTAGAGGGAAGTGAGCATAACGAAGAAAATAGCATGCATAAGAATATTTTAAAGGCATCAATTTTGAAAGACTTAAGAACTCTGATCAGTGCAATGATCAACCATGATTTTTTTTAATGTTTCTTTCCCCCCTCCTTTTTATTGCTTTCTTTTTTTTCTGGTTGTACATTAATTTTTTGAAATATACATTTCTTTATGAATTATGTTGGGAGAGAAAAATCAGAAAAAAA
>JAJPUD010018479.1:0-28615 GCA_023553655.1 Myrmecobius fasciatus | reverse complement strand
TTAGTTGCTTTCCCTGATATAGCTATTGTATTATTTATTATAAAAACAGTGCTCAAGATTTCTTTTTTTTTTTAGTTTGATTCAGCTTGAATTTTGTGTTGGGTGTTGACTGATTGTAGGGATAACCAGAAATCTCCATGTTCCTTTTTTTTGGTGGGTTTTCTTATCTCACATTTCCCTGTGATTTGAGCGACTCTGGTAAACTTTTTAATTAATATACACTTGTATACTGTGTTCTTTTCACTGCCTTGACTTACTATATCATATTAACCTTTCCATTTTGACTCCCAGCTGCTGATACATTTTTTCCAATTAATTTCTACTTGTTTATTTTGTTGTTGTTGACTTTAATTGGGTAAAATGGCATTCAAAATTCTATTATGCATGACAGTTAGATATTGATGTAGCTCTTTTGAGTCACTCCAGAATAGTGGGTTTTGATGCCTGCCTTTAAGTATTCTCTGTTTCTTACTATGGCAATAAATATTTCATATTGCTATGTGCATCTCCTGAAGTATTTTGGTATTTTCTAGCAAATGTTGTTATTACTCAGTTGGTTTTCAGTTGTGTCCGAGTCTTGATGACCCATTTGGGGTATTTTTGGCAGAAATAATGGAGTGGTTTGCCATTTACTTCTGCAGTTTATTTTACAGATAAGCAAACTGAAGCAAAGTTAAGTTACTTGCCCAGAATCAAACAACTATTAAGTATCTAAAGCACAATATATAAAGTAGGATTTGAATACATATCTTTCTGAATTCAAACTCATTACTCTGTCCATTGTATCACTTTGTTGCCTCTTCTCCCAAATAGTGTGGAATAGTGCTTTACTACTTCTGTTGCATTATTTGTTGTTTTTATTATTATTATCTTGGTTCACACCTATCATTCTTCAAAGTGATAAACTCCCCATTAGGAAATTCTATGATTAGATTATTTCTTATTAACAGTGAGCAGAATTGGATGACTTGTCCCTGGGAAAGAACAAATCAAAAGATTAACACTCAATTTAACTGGAAAATTTAATGATAATGATGATGATGATACGGGGATGATAGTGATAAAAATGACTGATTGATGATGATGACAAATTTGTATAGTTTTTTAAATTAATAGCATCATACATTTAGAACAGGAAAGAACTTTGAAGTTAATCAATTCTAACTTTCTGATTTTATATAAAAGTAAATGGAAGCATAGAGTAGTTAAGTAATTTAACCTGTTACAGAAATAATGAGCCAATCAATGAGCATTTATTAAATGTTTTCCCTCTAAAATTACTTTCCATTCACACTGTGTATACAGTTGTTTGCAGGCTGTCTTCCCCATTAGCATGTAAAGTTCTTAAGAGGAAAGACTTTGATTTTGTCTTTCTTTGTATTTCCAATGCTTAGTATAGTGCTTGTTATTATCATTGTTCAGTTATTTTCAGTCCTGTATGACTCTTCATCACCCCATTTGGAGTTTTCTTGGCAAAGATACCGATGTGGTTTGCCATTTCCTTCTTCTGCTAGTTCTACAGATGAAGAAACTAAAGTAAATAAGATTAAGAGACTTGCCCAGGATCTAAGGTCAGATTTAAACTTACAAAGTTGAGTCTTTCTGATTTTAGGCACAGGACTCTATTCACTGTGAAACTTCTCTACCACTTCTCTACCAATTATATATTGGAATATAATACATATTTAATAAATACTTATTGACTGAATGCCTTTTTATTATGTCTCTTGAGGAGCTTACAATAGTAATAGGGAGTTGTGAGGATGAAATGAGCTAAGATATATAATTTGCTCACTATATACATACAAGATAAATACAAGATAGAAATAAAGTGATAGGGGTGATAAGACACTAACCACTGAGGAGAACAGGAAAAGTAAAATGAAGGCATTTGAAGTGTATAAGGATTAATAACTAGGTGAAAGGATTTGGAAAGACCCCAAAGGATTCAATGAGAAGCTACAATAATTGCCTTTTTACCCCAGACTTTGAAAAAAGTTAGTTTGAAGCCCATTAGCCTTAAGAAAAGGAGTCCCTTCAGGAAAGTCAGTGCTGTCCTAGAGTAGATTCGCAAAAAGGGTAGACAGTAGAGTAGCCTGCAAGCCACTATGTATAAAGGGAACAATAATGGAGGACTCCCTTAGGAAATTCTCTTGGGTGGTCAAGGCTTTGGAGTTACAACTTAAAAGTCATAGAAAGTAGTTATGAGCAGGGACCAGTGCAATGCCAGAATGTTCAACCAAGACTAGTCTAGTTCCCGGGAATGTGATGTACCCAACCTTATGTCTCAAGATACCAGAGAATACCATGATGATGTAAGTATCTTAACTTCCAAATTCAGGAGGTATAAACCAACAGAAGGACTGAAGAAAACCAGATGGAAATCAAGCAGAACAAACTTTAATACACAGAAGTGCAGTAGAAGAGGAGCCCAGTGTTCTTATAAGATTCTATCTCAGAAACTTAAACTGAAGAGGTAAACAAATCAAAGAAAATATTGTTGGGGCAGCTAGGTGGCGTAATGGATAGAGCACCAGCCCTGAAGTCAAGAGTACCTGAGTTCAAATCTGGTCTCAGACACTTAATATTCCCTAGCTGTGTGACCTTGGGCAAGTCACTTAACCCCAATTGCCTAACCAAAAAAGAAAAAAAAGAAAATATTGTTTAGGGGGCAGCTAGGTAATGCAGTGGATAGAGCACCAGCCCTGAAGTCAGGAGGACATGAGTTCAAATCTGGTCTCAGACACTTAACATCCCCTAGCTGTGTGACCCTGGGCAAGTCACTTAACCCCAATTGCCTCAGCAAACAAAAAAAAAAAAAAAGAAAAAGAAAGAAAGAAAATATTGTTTAGTACAAAATTATTGTAATTATAGAGATCTACCCCAAAATGGAGAAAAAAATCAAAACTTTGGGGGGGAGGAAGAAGAAAATGTAATACATATAACATTTTTAAATAGTGAAGAAGAGATTAATTAAAAATCAGTGGACTCCCAGAAAAAACATGATTAAAAATTCTTAACACAGTATTTCAATAAATCATAAATGAAAACTGGTTGCAGATCTATTAAAATGGAATTCAAATTAATGATAGAAGGAATCCATCATATATCTCCTGAAAGGGTCTCCAGAATGAATGAAATGTCCTAGGAATGTCATAGATAAAACCCAGAACTCCCATTAATGAAAAAATGCTGCAAGAATTCAGAAAAAGCTCAAGTATAAAAGTCAGGAATACAGAAAACCTAACTTCTATTATAAAAAAGAATGAATTTTGCAGTATAATAGTACAAAAGATAAAAATAAAAAGGATTACAAACAAAAAAATTATCCTACAAAGCTGAATATAATCTTACAGGTTAAAATGAATTTTTAATCAAATAAAATTTTTTCAACAATTTAATAAAAAATATAAGAACTACAGTGCGACTTTAAAATACAAACACAAAAATCAGAGAAACTTTAAAATGGTAAATTTATTTCAACTATTAGAAAAAACTATATATTGATACAGTGGTAATATTCTAGTGGGGGTAATGTCACTTCAGAATCTAATGTCTTCAAAGGATATTAAGGAGGGTTAACCAACAAAACCCCCTTGGATAACTGTATGGTTGTAGTAAAAGGGCTTGTGTACTTAAAAGAAACTGAGCCATACTGTGGAAGGTTACAAAAGATAGACAGGTCATAGTAGAAAGTTCTGACAAAAGGTGATCCACTAGAAAAAGAAATGACAAACCATTCCTGTATCTTTGCCAAGGAAATTCCATGGATGGTTTTAAAATGATATAAGATATGATACAGGAAGATGAGTCTCTCAGTTTGGAAGGTGTCCAAACACACTACTGAGGAAGACTGGAGAACAACTACAAGTAGCTTCAGAAAGAATGAGTCAGTTGAGCCAAAGCCAAAAGGAAGACTAGCTGCAGAAGGGTCTGATGCTTAAAGGAAAGTCCAGTTCTATAACAAACTCTGCATAGTAATCTAGAATGTCAGATCTATGAACTAACACAACCTGAATGTGATCAAACAGGAGACAGAGAAATTAAATAAATGCTGACATTTTGAATGTCAGTGAACTTAAAAGGACAGAAATTGGTAAATTTAATTCAGGTGATCATTACATATACTACTTGGGCAATAATTCCTTAGAAGAAACAAAATAATCCTTACAACCAATAAAAGGGTGAGAAAAATAATATTGGGATATGATCTCAAATATAATAGAATGATATCTACTTGAACCTACAGCAAAATATTCAACATTAAAATAGTATAAATCTATATCCCAACCCCAGATTCCAAAGAGGTCAAAGTTGATCAATTCTTTGAAGACATACAACATCTAGAAATAACATCAAAAATAGATGTTGCATTCACCATATGAGATAGGAATGTTAAAATAGAAAATCAAAAGATAAATGGAATAACAAGTAAGTTTGACCTGGGAATACAAAATGAAGTGGGGAATAGACTAATAAAGCTTTGCCAAGATAACTCACTGGTCTGAGAAAATGTTCTTTTTTATTAAGTCAAACAGTGATTCTACAAATGGGCATCACTAGATAGTCAATATTAAAATTAGATTTATTATATACTTTGCAGCTACAGGTGGAAAAGCTCTATTCAATCATTTAAAATAAGAACAATAATAACTGTGGTTCAGATTATGAACTTCTTAGTGGATATATGGGATTTGATATGAAGAACTATGGAAGGAGATTCATATTATTGTAAAAGAGGCAACAAAGAAAAAAATCCCAAAGAAAAAGAACAAGAAAGCAAAATGGCAGTCTGATGATGTTTTACAAATAGGTGAGGAAAGAAGGAAAAAGGAGAAAGAGTAAGTAAGATATTCCTAACCAAGTGTAGAATTTCCGAGAATAGTGAGGAGAGAGAAGATTTTCTTAAATAAGCAATGCAAAGAAATAAAAGAAACCCATTCAATGGGAAAGACAAGAGATCTTTTAAACATAAGCATAACAAGGGAAAATTTCCTGCAAAAATAGACATGATAAAAAGACAAAAATGGTAGTATTTAGCAGAAGTACAGATTAAGAATAGATGGCAAGAATATACAGTAAATCCAAGCAAGAAAGATTTTAACTACCATGGGATGGCTACTGATTAGAACCATACATCCAGGAGAATGGAGTCAAATGAGCCTTAGGAAGATTGTTAACAATAAATGGAATTACAGCTGAACTATTCAAAATGCTAAAAGATAATGCCTTTAAAGTGATGCATTCAATATGCCAGCAAATTTGGAAAACTCAGCAGTGGACACTGGATTGGAAAAGACCAGTTTATTCCCAATTCTAAATAAGGAAATGTCAAAGGATGCCAAATTACCAAACAATTGTATTCACCTCAGATTTCAGTTAAGTTATGCTTAGGATTCTGCAAGCTAAACTTCAGCAATATGTGAACCAAGAATTACCAGAAGAATAGCTAGTTTCAAAGAAACAGAAAAACTAGGAACCATATTGCTAACATTTGACTGGCAAATTTGCAAGGGAGTTCTAGAAAAAAAAACCTATTTCTGCTTCATTGATCACACTAAAATTTGTTCTTGGTTCACAACAAAAGGTTCTAAGTCCTCAGTGAAATGGGGATACAAGTCCATTTTGTCTCCTTATAAACCTATATTTGGATCAAGAAGCAATAGTTAAAATCAAATATGGAAGAATTGATTGGTTTAAGTTGGCAAAGGAGTTTGATAAGTTTGTATATTGTCACCTTACTTATTTAATTTAAATGCAGAAGACCTCATGCATAATGCCAAGCTGAATGAATTAAAAAGTGGAATTGAGGTTTCCCAGAGAAATAACAACAATCTCAGTTATGCAAATACCACCACCCTGATGGCAGAAATTAAAGAATTAAGAAACCTACTGATGAGAGTGAAAGAGGAGGATGTAAATAATTGTATTGGAGCTTAACATTGAAAGAAAGAGAAAGGAAGGAAGGAAGACAACTAAATCAAGATAGGTGATCCCATCACTTTCTGTCACAAAGAGAAAGAAGAAATTGAATCAACATTAAATTATATATTCTTGGTCTCCAAGATTACTGCAGATAATTATTTTAACCATGAGATTAAAACAAACACACAAAAAATGAATAACTGGGAAAGTTATGACAAATCTGGGACAGCCTACTGAAAAACAGAGACATTACTTTGCTGACAAAGGTTCATATATTCAAAGTTATGTTGGTTTTTTCCACAAAGGTAATTTTTGGCTGTGAAAGGCAGATTCTAAGGAAAACTTAGTATTACAGAATTTTTGCTCTCAAACTGTATTTCTCGAGAAGATATTTGAGAGATTCTTGAACAGAGAAGAGCCCAAATCAGTAAAGATTTTAAATTAATTATACTATTTTCAGAAGAATAAATAGTGAAGTTGAAACTTAAATATTTAACCATATAATGAAAAGATAGGACTTATTGGAAATGGCACTAATGTTAGGAAGAATTGAAAGCAAAAGAAGAGGACAGCAAAGGATAAGATGGATAGATAATGTCATGGAAACAGTAAACATGAGCTTGGATGAACTTTTAAAAAATTTTTATTGAAGCTTTTTATTTACAGAACATGTGAGTAATTTTTCTACATTGACCTTTGCAAAATTTTCTGTTCCAAATTTTCCTTTCTTTCCCCCCATCCCCTCCCCTAGATGGCAAGTAGTCTAATATATGTTAAATATGTTAAATATGGATAGGATGTGATAAATTGGGTGAGCTTTTTGAAGATAGTGGGAGGATAGGAAGCCATGGTATGTTATGTCCATAAGGTCATGAAAACTTGGATATGACTGAATAATGGAATAGCAAAAACAATAAATAGCAAAACCAGAAATAATAGGAGTGGATTGGTCCTGTTCTGAAAATTTGAAGAGATGAAAGGGAAGGGAGAGTAAAAGAAGTACACCAAAGTAGGATAGAAGGGCATAGAATTTGATATTTTTATAATTAAAGCATCTAAGCATGTACATACAGAAAGGGTAGGAGAAGTAAGTAGGAATCAAGTGAACATAATTCTTTTCTGAAATATATAAGGGAGGACAGAACAGACACCTAAAGATATGACGTTTGGTGTAGAAATGCACTAAGCTTAACAGTGAAACATCTAAGAATGGCAGAAGATGTTGGAAACGGGAGGTACTAGAGAGATGTCCTTAACATTATTCCTAATCCTGAAGGTGGAATTTAAAAGGGGATATAAATAATAAAACAAGTAGTATCTAAAGGAGTCTGGCTTTGAGTGCCTATTAGTAAATTAGAAAATGGCTGTACAACTAGTATATATGAATATAATGAAATATTATTGTGCCATAAGAAATGGCAAAAATTGGTTTCAGAGAATGTTGGTTAGTATAAATTAACAGTAAAATGAATTGAAGAGGCAGAATAATTTGTACAAGAACAACAACATTGTGAAGAAAAACAGCTTTGAAAGATTTGTGAATTCTAATTGGTGCAATGACAAATCACATCTTCCGAAGATCTATTATGATGCCTGCTATTCACTGCCTGACATAGATGTGACACACATAAAGTGAATACACACACATATATATACATTTATATGTATATATGTATACATATATATATATATATGGAATGGATATGGATATTAACATATGGATCTCTTTTGCTTGACTGGACTTATTTGTTACAAGATTTTATTTCTCTTTCTCCCTGCTTTTAATTTTTACCTGGAGGGAGTTGGGTTGAGGTGGAGGTAAAAGATTTGCAAAAGTGCTTTCCAAAAAAGAAAATGGCTACTGGAGCATCTTTTAAAATTAACAAAAGAAAACAAAAGATTCAGAAAGAAGCATTGACAGAAAGGATAGTTTTGAAAGTAATATGTAGAGCTCAAAGTAATTTATGTGTATATACTGAAAAAGGAATATTACCTTGAATGATTGAAAGAAGCTGTATGAAACTAATATTTTTTATTTTATTAAAACTTTTTATTTGCAAAACATATGTATGAGTAATTCTACAACATTAACCCTTACAAAGCTTTCTGTTACAAATTTCCCCCCCTTACTCCCCACCCCTCCCCTAGATGGCAGGATATCCACTACATGTTAATTATGTTAAAATACTTGACGAATCGAATATATGTATGCATATTTCCACACATCATTTTTGTGCAAGGAAAATCATATCTACCAGAAAGAAAAATCAGAGAAAGGAAACACAATGCAAGCAAACATCAATCGAGAGCATGAAAATGTTATGTTGTGGTCCACATTTCACACCCCTCTCTCTGGGTGTATATAGCTTTCTTCACTGAACAATTGGAACTGGTTTGAAATGTTTCATTGTTGCAGAGAGCCATATCCATCAGAATTGATCATCATATAGTATTGTTGTTGCCATGTATAATGATCTCCTAGTTCTGCTCATTTCACTCAGCATCAGTTCATGCAAGTCTCTCCGGGCCTCTCTGAAATCATCCTACTGATTGTTTCTCACAGAATAATAATATTCCATAACATTCATATACCATAATTTATTCAGCCACTCTCCAATTGAAGGGCATCCATTTAGTTTCCAGTTACTAGCCACTATTAAAAGGGCTGCCACAAACATTCTTGCACATGTGGGGCCCTTTCCTTCCTTTATGATTTCTTTGGGATATAAGCCCAAAAGAAACACTGCCGGGTCAAAGAGTATGCACAGTTTGATAACTTTTTGAGCATAGTTTCATATTGCTCTCCAAAATGGCTGGATCCGTTCACAGTTCAACCAACAATGGATCAGTGTCCCAGTCTTCCCACATCCCCTCCAACATTCATCATTATCTTTTCCTGTCATTTTAGCCAATCTGACAGGTGTATAGTGGTACCTCAGAGTTGTCTTAATTTGCATTTCTCTGATCAATAGTGATTTGGAGCACCTTTTCATATGATTATAAATAGTTTTAATTTCATCATCTGAAAACTGTCTGTTCATATCCTTTGACCATTTATCAATTGGAGAATGGCTTGAATTCTTAAATGAGATGATTCTCTATATATTTTAGATATGAGACCTTTATCAGAACCCTTAAATGTAAAGATGATTTCCTAATTTATTGCTTCCCTCCTAATCTTGACTGCATTGGTTTTGTTTGTTCAAAAACTTTTTAATTTAATATAGTCAAAATTATCTATCTGGTGAAACTGATATATGTAAATAAACACTATGAAATAGAGATTTGTGATTCTCTGTGTATAGCACATTCTTTTAGTGTTTAAGTTCAGAATATTTTCCTATAAACTTGCTAAAAGAAAAGATGATGATTCAGTATACATCTCTATTAAGACAGACTGAGAATTATAATACTATTCCAGAAGAAATCTCTTGGTACAGCTCTCAGAGACTGACTACTGATGAGGATGGAAGAACCTTGGACTAGATCTAATATTACAGTTTCTGAGTACTTAAAAAAATCTGATTCACTGGACCAATATATGCCAAATCTAAACCTGAAACCCATGAAGACTAAGGGTATTGCTAACATTGTAAAAGATACATTAGTGCACTGGTGTTTGCTGTTTACTTTTTTCCTCTGGTCATTAGCTATTTACCAGGGGCTGAGGGTAGCAGCTGATTAATTTAAATGAATCAATTTGAATTTGGAGTTACAAATGGCTATTGCAGTAAATTGAGATCATTAAGAAATCAGAACCAAACATTCTTGATAACTAAAAATTAAAAGCATAAAGCAGCTTTACTTGTAAATGGACACTAATGAAATGCCAGATTGTTGACGTGTTGAGCTAAAGAAGATGCTATGTGACAGTGAGAAGACCACTAGATGTAGAATGAAAAGAAGTGGGATAAGTCCTTGTACTTCTCCTTATTAGACGTGTATTTTCCCAATTTCTCTAGTTTTTCATACGTAAAAATAAAGGCTGGGTCAACTAATCTCCAAATTATAATAGTTTTGACATAATAGTTTATGTTTTGAGACCTGACTTTGGATCCCAGCAGATCTCTATGCCAGTTCTGATTCTGATGTCTAATTCCTGTGCCATCACAGGCAGGTAAGGTCACAGTGCCCTGGACAACTTTATTGATTGTAGAGCAAGTTATTCACCCATGTTGGTAAAAAATGTTTCTTCCTCCAAGAGTTCTCTGAAACAATGGAAGTACAGGCTCAATCCCAATCACTACATCCTGAGGTTCAGCTCTCATCATCTCTGATTCTGTCTGTGGTCTAAGAGAAAGGCAAATGGTACACTGCACTGAGATTCCAAAGACTGTGACCATGGATACCAAATCTGTTATTATGTCCCCAAAGTGACAAAAATAGGAATTTTTTTTCATAGCAGCTTCTACCCATTGCCCCTGGTCAGGTTCTTTGCTCAAAGAACTAAGCAAAGTTTTTGGTGTTTATAAGAAATAATAAAAGTACCTTGGGGATTTCGCCCTTGAATTTTAAAGTATGCAGTCAAAAGCTGTTTAAGGGATCACACTGGCATCCAAGCTTATTTTCTACCCAGTTATTCTTACTTGGATTTCAGTCTCATGACAGCAGCTCCCCTCCATGCATTGAATTCCAACAGAGAATGGTATTGTTTCACTGAAATTAGTAGGGACGCTTAGTGGAGATGGCAAGATGCTGAAGAATTAATTGAAAATTTAACCTCCAAATGAAAATGAAAATCTGGGCTGCAGATTTTCTTTATAATCATCTGGGCCTGTCATGTAAGCATTTCATAGCATTATTTAAGTATTCATAATTTTATTTCTGATTAATAAGACCATGCTATTTTTCAACCAGGGCCACATAATGAATGGATGTGCCAGATATTTATTCTCTCCCCTGAATTCAGAGATGTTTTAATGACCTGTGTTTCTGTTTGTGAACTGGTTGTATAATGAGATGAAAGACCCAGTCTCTCTCCACATTCTTCTTTTACAGAATTTGGGACTGGAACTGAGCTTGTTCACATCAAATCAGATTGGGAAAGTCTTTAATATTATATGTAGGGAACTGTAGGTAAATGACTGATACTTATGTTATTTCTTTTTATCAGAAACAATGCCAAAACACAGGACTAGAGAGTTTAATCTTGGATGAGGCCTTAGGGATTATCTAGCCAAAATGTTTATGTGATGATAATGATGTGGTGATGGTGGTGATATTGATGTTGATAATGATGATGATGATGATGAGTATAGTGGTCTGGTGGTGGTGATGGTGATAGCCCACAGGTACACAGTGACTTAAGCTTTGTAGACTATTTTGCTTATGACACCTTTAAGAGTAGCTATGGCACTTTGGAAGGCAGCATCACATTGTGAATGGAGATAGAGAAATATGGCTTCATCCAGGGATTTCCTTCATCATCTGACACTTTTTTATCCATGGATATTCTATGATCCTGAATATTCCTTCTTCCAACTAATTATGGAATTTCCTCTGAAAGCTGCAACCTCCTTAACCACTCCAAACATTAGCTCCTTCTCCCACTGGTGAATTCCTTTGGAAACTACCATTTTAAAAGAAGCTCAGACTAGCTTGCCTTCAGTCCCCTCCCCAAATTATTTCTGACTTTCTGGACTCAAAAACCATACCCCTACAGTATTTACTTTCATAATTACCCTTTACTTTCCTTCCAATCCCATCTAACTTAATAATCTTTGTAGCCATAAGCTAGTCACTTCACTACCAATCTTGGTCTCAGTTTTCCCATCTGTAAAGTGATGACAATGTTAGTTCCCTTTTATGTGTTATCTCCCCTAAGGAGAATACTAAGTTCCTTGAATATAAGAACTGTCTTTTACTAATATTTATATCTTTAGCACTTAACACAATACCTGTTGCATAATAAGTGTTTGATAAAAAATGTATTTCCTTCCTGCCTTCCTTCCCTTTCTTTTTCTCTCTATCCCTCCAGCATGTTTTCTTGTCTTCCTCCTTGTCTTCCTTCCTTCTTTCCTTCCTGCCTGCCTTCCTATGCAATCTAACACAATGGCTATGGACATCATTTTACTATTAATCCTAGTATCTGTTTTCCCATTTTTAAGATGGTGATAATGTTCATTGTAGTGTCTACCTCACAGGGCCTTTGTGAGATTCAAATGACTTTGTATATATGAATTGATAGATAAATGTCATTTATTCTCATAACTATTACAAGCCTCATTTTTAGATGAGGACACTATGGTTAAGTGTGATTAAGGATTTTCTCAAAGTTACAATGGTTGATAAGCAGCAAATACTGGATCTTGAACTCAGAATCTTGGATAACAAGCCTGGCTTTATTTGCATCAGTCTTTGCTGCCTTTTTTTGACTCAAGCTAGCCTGATTAATCCAAGACTGGAAACATTTCAGTGGTTTCATTTTTGTTTAAGGGGCCTGATCTTTATGAAAAGCATTAATTGTACATTTTAATAAACCTGCCCAAGGAGAATATATTTGATGAAGACAAAATAAAATGGTCAAATGAGACTTTCTGGGAATAAAATTAAAGGGCAGGTCCAAGAGGGCCCTTAGCCTATGCCAATTAAGCTGCATTGGAAATACACTGGAGCTGGTCTGGTTTCCTTGTTAGTTGACAACATCAAGGAATAATTGACTTGCTGGGTTGCATGTCCTTGTCAGACTGTTGGGCTAGAAAGTCATAAAAGGAAAAGCACATGAGCTCTGAGATTTAGAGCAAGAAGGGATTTGATTAGCTAAAATGTTAGACCAGGAATGGATCTTAGAGATTGAATTCAGTTCAATTGAACAATCATTTATTAAATGCCTACTTTATGTCAGGAACTGTGTTTAGTACTGAAGATGCAAAGACAAAACTAAACCATTTCTGTCCTTAAGGAACTTGTAACATGTTCGAAGAATACAACATATTTAAAGATACATAATAACAAATATATATATATATATGTACATGTATATTTGTATTCTAAATTTATATGTATACAAATACACACATGCATACATACACATACACACATATATTCACACACACATACAGACAGACACACACAAAGTAAATAACACAAAATAAATAAAGACTATTTGGGATGGAGAAATTGAATATGAAGAGAGAATTAGAAGTTTGGGGAGATCAGGAAAAATGTGTGATGTGGAAGGAGACATAAGTCAATATCCTCATTTTATACATTGAAAAAACCAGCCTTTGAGAGAAGAAGGCTTTGAACAGGTCAACATCACATAAATAAGATAATAGGAAAACCAATCGTGTCAGATAGATATTTTAACAATAAAACATTAAAGTTGAGTAAGGAGAACAATTCTGTGCAGCCCTTGCATCTTTCCCCCTCTTAACAATTGGATCCTGGATACCAGGTGTGAAACTCCATGTGACAGAGTTCTGATGGAAGGTATTCAGCTTAGAAACCAACAACTTCCAGCAGTTGAAATGGGGAAAGAGTGTTTTCCTCTGACTGATTCTCTCTCTCATTTTATCACTTTTTTATTGAGCAGACATAACACGTTCACACTGACACATGCACATATATCAGTATATAATTTGTATATTGCACACCAAAATGCAAGCATAGCCATAATCCTACAGTATATTTTCTCATGCTCACACATGTGAACATATTACTTTAGCAACTAATATAAACATTTGATAAGGACCTACTATAAGGTGGTGATTTCCCGGTCAAAGAAGGCTAATTTGGTCTGAGAGATCAATGGGGTGGTAAATATAGTCACAGGATAATTGACTGACATACCCATTTCAGGAATGGTAGTATTGTCATTGCCTTGATTATGGTAGCAACATATAGGGATGAGAAAAAGATATAGAAGAAGAAAGAGTATCCATTCCATAGTATTTCATGAGGATGAGCCAACTGCAACAGACACAATACTGAGTCTGGATCTCACTAGTTGTGGAGTACTCTGACCATCAAATTTAACCAAGGTCTTAGGATGGGCAAAGAAACAAGGCATGAAGGTATCCAGATAAAGAGGTAACTTAATCATGTGACAAAAAGTGAAGGATAACAGACAAGGAGCCCAAGTCTTAAAATGGTAACCTTGAAGTATGAAAACTCCTCTAGGGATCCCTCTAATATGTTAGGGAGATCCTCTGTGTATTACATATGGAAACATGAATACAGGAAAGAAAAGAAGACATAGATGGATTGCTAGTCACATCAGTAGATAGAATACCCCCAGGTAGGAAATTACACTTACATAGATGTGTTTAAGAACTTGTATATAGTCTTTGACACTCACGAAGATTTATGGAACATTTTTTGTGGGCACTACATCACCGTTCTACTGTTGAGTAAATTGATGTCCAGAGGGATGAAGTAAGTTTTTCCAAGGTCACCTAGAGAATCAACAGCAAAACCAATACTAGAATTTTGTCTCCTGATTCCTGGCCCAGTATATTTCCTGCAACATTATTTTCTAATATACAGAATCACAGTATTACAGACTTGGAACAGTCCTCAGAGGCCTTCTAGTTATAATGCATGCCTGAATGAGAATGCTCTCAACAACATATCCCACAAGTATTCATCTGGTTTATACTTCTCTCCATTGGGAGAACTTGGTACTTCTTGAAGCAGTGTATTGCACCTATTAATAGCTTTATTATTAAGTCTTCAAGCCTAAATCTGTCTCTGCAACTTCTACTCACTGACATTAGATCTGCCCATTGTTGGCCAGAACCAATCTAATTAGTCTTTTTTCCCCCATCAAATACTCAAAGAGAGGTAGCATGTCTAAAGTCTTCTCTATTCAAGGTAAAATATTCCCAACTTTATCAACTTATTCTTTTTAAGCCATACACTCAAGATCTTCTGCTGTCTTTGTTGAGACCTTCTGGATGTTCACTAGTTTAACGACCTCCATCCTAAAATGTGCTGCCAAAGACTGAACAAAAAATTAGAGACATTATCTGTTGAGAGCAGAAGGCCTAGATCATCCTAATTTTGATTTAATTTGCCTTTTTCAATCCTTTTTTGGCTACTGTGTCATCCTAATGTCTCTTCTAGGGCTTCGTGATCAATTAAACCCCTAATGTTGTTCAGACATATTACTTTCTAGCTACAACTATTTCATCTTGTACTTATGAAACTGATTCTTGAACTCTTTATTCTTGTTAAATGTCATTTTATTAGATCTGCTCTATTTTCTAGCCTGTCAAGATTTGTTTTATTTTTAATATCTTGAAACCTGATTCTCATTCTGTATATTCCCTATCTATCTCTCTAAGCTTTGTGTCATCCTTACATTTAAAAGGCAGGCAATCTTTGACTTTATTTAAATAATTGATAAAAATTAAAATGAGCAAAAGAACAAGCACAGATTTCTAGGAAGTTTTACTAGCAATTTGTCTACAAGATGACATTGAATTATAAATAACCAGATTTTGCCCCTTATCATTCAACCAGTCCCAAATTTACCTAATTGGTATCTAATCTTTTTGGGCTATGTTTCTAAATAGTCATTAGATCATCTGATTTGACTAAATGGATTGATTAGTTAGTTAATAAAAAATATTTTACTGCTGTTGTTTTGATCATGCCCCACTCTTCATAACCCCATTTTAGGTTTGTTTTTTTTCCTTTTTTGGCAAAGTACTAGTGTGGTTTTCCAATTTCTTCTCTACCTCATTTTACATATAAGGAAACTGAGGCAAACAAGTTAGTATCTGAGACCAATTTGAACTCAGGTTTTCCTGACTCTAGTTCTAGGCTCCAGCCACTTTGCAACCTAGCTGTTAGTGTTTCTTAATAGATAGAGTCTATTGGTTTTATGTAGACACAGCTGATCTATTAGATCATTGACATCAAATTCTTTAGCATTAGATTTTTAGACCACTGTATATTATAAGACGTTGAAAGCCTCATAAACAAATGACTTTGTAAATACAGCTTGTTTCCTGTTAAATAGACTGGCATGAGTCAAATTAAGAAACACTTATTAAGTGCCTACGATATGTCAGGTTCTCTCTTCCACAAAGAAGGACAAAATTATTTCAAGGAGTTCCTAGTGTAATGAGAAGGCAACATAAAAACAACTATGTGCAAAAAATAGACATATACATAGAATAATTTGGAAATCATCTAAGAAAGAAGGTACTTACATTAAAAACGACTAAAACAGGTTTCTTGTAGAAAATGGGACTTTAGCTAAGTCTTAAAGGAAGTCATGGAAATCAGAAGGTAGAGATGAAATAGAAGAGAGCTCCAGGCATAGTGGGTAATCAGTGAGAATGCCTGCAGTTGGAAGATGATGTGTTTAGTGTAAGGAGAAACAAGAAAGCCAGTATCATTGTATAGAAAATACACTGGTGAAGGAAGTTGGAATAAGACAGGGAAACTAGGAAGAGACCAGGTTATAAATGAATTCAAATGAAAAACAAAACAAATAAAATAAACAACCAGGGAGGATTTTATAAATACATATGCATGCATGTAAGCATGCATCCATGCATGTACATATAGTTACAAATGCATATATACACACCTACATGGATTGAAGTATAATATTTCCAACTTTTTTGTTTGTTTTTCTTGTAGATTTTTCTCTTTTGGTCTGATTTTTCTTGTACAACATACCTGAAAAATATATTCTCTCTAATGAAGAAATGCCAATGGTTCCAGTTAGCTCTAAACAAAAACAAAATATTTAGGACTGTACATGTTCAACCTATATCAGATTGTTTGATGTCTTGGGTAGGAGGATAGTCATGGAGAGAGGAAGAAAAAATATGGAACATACAATCTTACAGAAAAATATCATTATATGTATTTGGAAAAATAAAATAATATTAAAGAAAAAAAAACAAACACACCAAAAAGCTAAGTTCAATTCAAGGAGACTTTAATCACTAAAACAAGAATGGTTAGAGACTTTTACACTTAATGCCTATTTATATTCCCTCCCTGGAGTGTTAAGAAAAATTATTTATGACACAGGTTTTGATTTATATCTAGATTCTCCACAAAGGAATCTTAGAAAGATATTTAATATATGGATCTGGTCTCAGACAATTACTAACTATATAACCTTTGGCAAGTCACTTCACCTATACTTACCTAAGTTTCCTCATTTATAAAATATGTACAATAATAGTACCTACCTTCTATGATTGTTTTGAAGATCAAATGAGACAATAATTATAAAGGGGTTAACATAGTGCCTAGAATATGGAAAGTGTTATATAAATGTTAGCTATTATTATTAATTAATATTATAATGATGCACATCATATATGACAACTATTTATATCTATGCAAAAGAAAGAATAAATATGCACCTGTATGCACACAGAGAAACATGAAGAATCACAATATGCACTAATAAATGTTAAAAATACTCTTGGGATATTTAATATCAAAACATGAAGCCATTTATGGAATGCTGAAATAGAATTTTAGATTTCAACTTCAACTTTAACTGTCCAGAAACTTCCATCTAGGTCTATGTTTCCTGGTAATTCAGGCGAAGCAATGAGTCCCTCTCCCTGTTTATGGTCATTCTCTTTAATGAAGAAATACTATTGGTACCAGTTAGCTCTAAACAAAGTCCTCAGGATCTGCCCATTTATCTATCTATGCATCTATGTATCTATCCATCTATTTATCTATAATATCATCTATATGGCTGTCTAGCTATAGGTATGTATGTATGTATACATATATGTGTGTATGTATACATATATGTATATATCTATATATGTGTGTGTACACACACACACACACACACACATACACATACATACACATATATATGCATGTATACGTCTTGAATTTACAAGATTGTTTCCAAGGCTGGACACCTCCATCTCAGGATTTCTGTGTAGCCATCTATGCTAGGAAAAGAAAAAAAAAAGAATGAAAAATAGAAACAGCAGCAAGGAGACTAATGTTCTAGCTTACTTGAGGTCAACTATACATTTTAGCTGTAATGTGCTTACAATTCACCATTTATGACATGGTAGAGGACACATATTAGATCCACCACTATCTTTCTCCAGGATGGACACTTAGAAGATGTGAAGAAAAGAGATTAGAAGATAGAAAGGTTTTTCAAAGTTTCCTGAATCAGAGGTTCTTCCTACTCACCTGTCAAGAAGTAAATTAATTAGTCATCCCAAAGTATCTGTGCCTTTAAACACTAATTTGTTTTCCTGAAAGTGGCTAGGATGTGGATAGTGATCCATAGAGTAGAACCTCTAGTCCATATTACTAAATAATATAGAAGTACTTTTTAAACCTTAAAGTTCAGTATAGACACTAGCTTGTCTTACTATCATGAATGACAAAAGAGCACTCTGATGGAAATTAGAATCTGAGCATGCATTTCTACTCTGTCTTGTGATATTTGACAAATCATTGATCCTCTGTTGGTTGAATTTTCCTCTTTCAAAATATATGTTGAAATTAAAGGAATTTTATAATCCTTTTTAGTTCTAAGAATCTGTGATTCTAAGAATTCTATGATCTAAGATTCTGAGAATTTGTCAAATGTCAACATTGTATCCTGAAAAATCCCTTTGGAATTAGAGAGTATGAATTCCAAATTTTACTACTTAATAGCTGTATAAAATTGCTCTCATCATTCAACTGACCTTCATTTTCCTCATTTGCAAAATCATCTTTGAATTACTCATAATACAAAATGCCTATGAACAAGGGTGCAATATGGGGCAGTTAGAAACATAGTGGATAGCACACTGGCCCTGAAGTCAGGAGGACTTAAATTCAAATCCAACCTCAGACATAATACTTAATAGTTGTGTGACACTGGGTAAGTCACTTAGCCCCCAATTGTCTCAGAAAAATAAATAAATAAATAAAAGAAGGAAGGAAGGAAGGAAGGAAGGAAAAAAAAAACAAAAAAAAAAAAACCCACCTCCAACAATAACCGCAAAAACCAAACAAACAAACAGGGGTGGGATAGAGACAGACCTATCAGCTTTCAAGAATTGATTGTTAAATTTTTAGCATGAACATTTATATCTCAGTGATCAGTAAAGACTACAAATTGGTTTTTGATTTATTGTTTTCCTGATTGGTTAGACTTTTAAAAAAGGGATAGAAAATAATTAATCATGCAGATGAAACTTGGAAATGTGTTATATATACACCCTTCTCCTTCTCTCTCCCCCCCCCATTCCCTGCAGAAAACCAATTGTTAAACATGATCAACCAGGACAACATTGGTTGATCAAATGAGGTAGTGTTTACAAAATGTTTTGTCTATCTGATATACAAGTGTTCAATATGCATTTGCACAAATTACTTGAGGAGCTATGCATATGTCTATGAACAAATGCACATGAGCATATAAAAATATTCAGTATTGTTAAATATACACATGGAACATGTGCACATACATTTGCATGCAAAATATGTGTGTTATTTCAAATTGACTAATGACTAGAAGTTCTCAGAAATGGGTTGGGAAAGAGCAATGAAAAGGTTTTCTCTGAGGAATACTACTCCCAACAGATCTGACAGAGAATTAAAAACAGAACTTTAAACACTGGTTCTACCTTTATAGTTATGTTATACGACTGTGGACATTGCTTTCAAAAATTTCCCAATTGTCCTTTGGGTTATCCATGATTTTAATGTTTTCTCAATTTATCCATTCTTCATGTAAAAATAATTTCTGTATCTGCTGATTTTTAAGTAACCTGTTTCCTTCTATATTCTTCTGTGTTGCCCTTTGCAGAGTTATCCCACATAATAAAGAATATTTTTAAAGAAAAAAGAATAATAGAAAAAAATCATTAAAACCAATCAATGCATAGAAAAAATTATGACAACATAAACAATGTTTACACCCATCTAGCATCAGCTTTGCCAAAGAGTAGAAGAAAGTATCTTTTTATATTGCTTCTTTGGCCCAAGATTGTTATTTTTTGGACATTATGTATCATTCACTTTCAACTTTTTTTTGGTAGTAGTTTTTCTGTTTACTTACATTGAATAGTCTTTTTGTGTTTCTTAGCTCTGTTTCCTTCATTTTTTTAAAGGTTGATGTCTTTCCATGCTTCTCTTTTCCATGCTTTCATCATTTCTTACAATACAATAATATTCCATTATATTCATGTGCAACTATTTGTTTAGCCATTTCCGAACTGATGGACATAGACTTTGTTTTCATTTGTTTGCTACCACACAAAGTGCTACTATAAATATTTTGTTGTATATGAAGATTTTCTTTTAATCAATGTTATGTAGAATTTTCATTTTAAAAATGGCTTTTCAAGATTCAAAAATAGCATTACCAGAAAAATATCAGCATTAAAAGATGAATTTTGTGGCAGATTGGGAATCATTAAAAAGGTTTCATAATTTCCTAATGCAATATGGCTCACTCTCCCCTTCCTACTCAATCTGTGGACCAGTTCATTATACATCTGCTGTTCCTATCCAATGCAGCTTCTTACTCTCTTCTCCCTTTTTTGTGTTCTTCTCTTTTTTCTTTTTTCTTCCTTTCTTAGACTTTCTTTTTTCTTCCTTCCTTCTTTCCTTTTTTCTTCCTTTCATTCATTAATTCTTTCTCTTTTCTTTCTTAATCTTTCTTTTTTCTTCCTTTCCTTCCTTGCTTCCTTCCTTCTTTCTATTCTCTGCCTATATACTTCCCTACCTCATTTTGATTTATTTATTTATCCATCTATCCTTTCTCCCTTCCTCCTCTTCTGTATTTTCTCTCTCTCATTTTATATACACTAATAGATCAAAATATTCATAATTTGGACAATATGTCATCTTTATCCAATTGGTTCTTCCAATTTCTACTGGATGTCATTGCAGTAACATAAGAATGAAAATTCATCTTTCTTTTACATTTAAAGATTTACATAGGATCTTCCTCACAATAGCCCCAAGCTGTGGGTAGTACAAATATCTCTACTTTTAAAAAAGACATAAACTGAAGTGCAGAGATCAATAAAAGTAATAATTCTAACATTTATGCATCCTAGATGATGACTGTGTGACCCTGGGGAAGTCATCTAAACTCTTGGGTCTTGAGTTTTCTCATTAGTAAAATGGGATAGCAGCACTTTTTTCACCAGCATTGTTGTGAGGATCAAAAGTAATGTTTGTAAAGTACTTTATAGTCTTAAAGCAATCTATAAATGTGATTATTATTATTATGGTTCTACAGCACTTTTATTTAGTAGTATTTTGCTAATGCTTTACAATAGCAATACCTTGGTCTGGCTTATATAGGTATCATTATTCCCTAGGTGAGAAAATTTGAATTTGATGAGATGTGCTGACTTTCTTAAGGTTGCTTAGCCCAAAAGATTCAGTGCTTGGACTTAAATGCAAATCATCTGACCCTAATAAGTCCAGCAGTCTTCCCACTACAGAATTATATAAATGAGTTATTACTGTTGTTATTTAAATGGATTTTTGACTCATGATATTGAAACAATAGGTGGAAAATGAAAAATATGTGTTGGTCAAATCATTCCTTGGTCTAACTGACAGTCAACAATTGATTTTACTGATTAATGCACTGAACTGAAGAATTATTGAGGCATCATGCAAACACAGCTTGAGGGGAAATTTTTCTAGGGAGCAATATTTTAACTGGATAACTCTATGGGAAGAAATACATGAAGTTAATTCTTTGGTATCTTAAGAGACATAGCAAAAACATTTTTAGATGGATTTTTTTTCCATTTTTTCAGGTGGTTGTGTGCTGGTATCTTGCAGATTCAGTAAGAACCAGCAATGGGATTTGGTTATGAAAAAGAGTTTATATAAATTTAGGCATTCTTAAGATAGGGTTAGAATCCACAACCCAGGAAATGATTCTCCTGTCTTCTACCATGGTCAGAATAAATATGGAGTATTGCATGTAATTATTATGAGCATAACTTTTTTTTTGGCTGAGGCAATTGGGGTTAAGTGACTTGCCCAGGGAAACACAGCGAGGAAGTGTTAAGCATCTGAGGCCAGATTTAAACTCAGGTCCTCCTAACTTCAAGGCAGGTGCTTTATCCACTGTTCCACCTAGCTGCCTGAAGTAATACTTTTGATAAAATCCAGACAAAAAATAACCAAGTTGGTTAGTAAACTTGAAACCCATTACTTATTAAGAACTGGTGAGAGAGAACTGAGATATTTAGATTACCATTAGGAGACCTAAATTGATAGCATTACAGATTAAGAACTGAATGGGATTTTAGAGGGTACATAATCCACTTTTCTAATTTTACAGAAAAGGAAACTGCCTGAAGTAGAAAGTTAAACAACTTAAAAATAAAATAACACAGGTAGTAAGGATTGAAACACAGATCCTCGGAATTTGCATACACCATTCTTTCATTATTATCACATTATATTAATTCTAATATTAAGATTCCCTCAAGTTCTACCCTTCAGTATTCTATGTTGTTATTTAATGACAAAGTAAATCAGCTAGGAATTTACTAGTGCAAGAGGCTGATGTCTGTCCCCTTGATTTTCTATACTCTGGCTATTATAGAGTTGCTAGATGGGAGGAAACCCATGGGGATAAGGAGACAAAAGTGAGACTTGGAGCTGCTGAATGGGCAGAGCATCCACATAGTCACGAAGAGTTGTCTAGTCTTGAGCCCAAAGAACTGCAGATTTCCCTACTCTCCAGATTACTTTATGTCTGTTACAGAGATCTTTTTGTGCTAGAGAGCTCTGTACCTCAAGGCTCCTTCCTTTGATGGATGAGTTCCATGTAGGAATCTCCATTGAAGGAAGTGCTCATTCTAGCCAAGTTCACTTTTAATCCTGCTCAGCTCTAATTACCTTCTTTTCCTGACACCTCTTTTACACTCCTTTTTATGTGCTTTCTTTCTCTATTAAATCAATCTCTTTGAGGGTAGGCATTGTCTTTTTTTCTCTTTATCTTTACCTTGCCATTTTAACTGAATGAAATCTGGGCTATTGTACAATAATACAAAACTCAAAATCATGATGGTAGAGTATTTTGTAAGAGAATTAGAAACACTTCCCCCACCTCTCTCTCCTCTATTTTCCCCAGAGCCAAAATGTAATATAACAATTTACCTAATATCACTTACATATAGGAAACAAACTGGGAAACTTTGCATATTCCTGTATTTTCATTCCTGGTTTCATTGGACCCTATTATCAAATGAAAGCAATCTGTCTTATTCTTCTAGGAAGAGTGGCTGTTAACTATAGGAAATTGTCTCAAACAGTAGGTCAATTAATTACTGCATTTTTAAGCTCCCTCTTGAAAAACAGCAATTAATTTGACTATTTCAGTGCATTTCTTCTGCAAGACATCCATTTGAAATCACTGTAACTCACAGCAGATAGGGCTGCTTTATTATTGGTGACAGCTTTTCAGGAGATTATATTCTAGTCTTTAATGAATGCAGAGACTGAGTTTGTTTTTAATTATCTGTGGCACCTTTTATTATAATAAATAGACCCCCAAAGACCAAAAAAGTCAAGAATTCAAACTAAAAAGAGAATCCTTCAATAGCTTGCACTTCCAGCTCTGCTGGATTTTTTTAGCTGTGTGACCTTGGGCAAGTCACTAAGTAGTCCAAGCCTTGAGTTCTTCATCTAGAAAATGAAAGAATTAGATTAATATATCAGATCTAAGACCCGTGATATCATGATATTATGCTTTAGTTGTGAATATGCCTTAGTGCATGCATTTGATTTGAATTATGAAGTTATGGCCTCTATTTCAGAGAAGGTATAGTTATAGCAATAAAAGTTGAGCCATAATGGACTTTTGACATAATTTACTCTAACCCTCTTATTTTAAACAATAAGGAAATGGGAAAGGAATAAAGAAAATTTTATTGAGTATTTTCCTTAGGCAGCTAGGGAAGATGGGGGATAGAATGCGAGTCTGGAGTCAAATCTGCCCTCAGACAGTTATGCATTGCATGACCT
Source organism: Myrmecobius fasciatus (assembly GCA_023553655.1). Classification (NCBI taxonomy): domain Eukaryota; kingdom Metazoa; phylum Chordata; class Mammalia; order Dasyuromorphia; family Myrmecobiidae; genus Myrmecobius; species Myrmecobius fasciatus. The sequence goes on along the minus strand of JAJPUD010018479.1, from coordinate 4,732 downwards.
GGGAAAGCCATTTAACCCTATTTATTTGCCTTAGTTTGCTCTTCTGCCAAATGAACTGAAGAAGGCAATGGGAAATCACTTCAGTGTTGCTGCCAAGAAATCCCAAATAGAATGATAAAGAGTCAGACAAGATTGAAATGACTGAACAACAACAAAAATGCTTTCTAATTTTTTTTCTCATTTGATTCTCACAACAGTTCTGGGAAATAGATAATTTTTACATTTTACAGATGAGGAAATTGAGTCAAGTAGAACTTAAATGACTTACCTAGGGATACACATTTATCTGTCAACTCAGATCTTCATGATTCCAGACTCAGTGTTCTACCCACTGAAAAAGCAATTGTTACAATCATATTACATAACAGACAAAAAGGTCAGTGTTTGCTGGCTTTATTAACAAAGATAAAACACACAGTAGTTCTGGCAACAGTTTAGTTGTCAAGTTTGGCTACAATCCAATTTATATGGTGCGGAATAATGTGAAATAAGGCTGGGAAGACACATTGAAGCCAAATTGTGGAAAGTCTTAAAAGTCAAGCTGAGTATTTATAGTTATTAGAGGAAATTCTGGCAGGAACTGAAGGTTTCTGAGCAGGAGGTAAGATGGCCAGACCTGTAGCTTAGAAAGATTGCTTCAGTAAAATACAAAGGAGAGTTTGATGGAGAGATCAGCTGGAATAAGTCTAATTAGAAGGTCATTGACCTGGGCAAGGTCAGAAGAGATGGTGAAATTGAACGAGGTTTTGTCAATGTGCTGATATGAAAAGGGATGGATGTGAAAGGTGCTATTGTGAGAAATGCCATAGGATGCAGTAGCTGGTTATGTATGGAGTGGTGAAGAAGAGAAGAATATCAGGGATGACTTTGAGGAAATTAGAGTTCACAGCTAATAGATTTAGGGTAAGGCGACAAGCTCCATTTAGATATATTGACTTTGCCATTGGACCATCCTGTTGAAGATGTTCAGCAGGCATTTGTTGAAGCCAGGAGCCAAAACCAAAGCTTGATATAGATATCTAGAAATCCTTTAGTCAAAGAAGATAATTAAAGTTATGGGAACTTGTGAGCTTTCCATTGTATGACATATAGAGACAGGAAAACCCAAGGGGATGGCTTAACAAGGAGATTGCTGACAATCATGTGTAGAAGTCTGAAGAATGGACACAAAGTTATGGAGAAAATCAAGAAAAAAATAAAGGGAAAAGTCAGTATCTAGGATAAGTGGTTAGCAATATCCAGATCTATAGAGAAGTTCAGGTGTATAAAGTCTAAAGAAAAAATCTTAATTTAACAGTAAATATATCATTGGTAATATTTGAATATGTAGTTTTGGCTTCATGGTTGGGTCAATCAAAAAGATGAGAGAGAAGAGATTCTGGAACTGGTAGGGTGATGTGAATTTTTGTAAACATAGAGATGTAAATCTGTTTTATGGATTATAAGAAAAAGAGACAATAGTTAGGAAGAAACTTAAGATGAGAAAAATAGAAATATAGAATGAAAGAGTATTGTTGGGTTAAGATCTTGGAGTATTTAGGAAGAGACAGTATTATATGAAGAAGGAAAAGGATTAGTTTTAATAAAATAGTTATTTTTTCCTCAGTTGTTGTTGACAAGTCATTTGACAGTTGTTTCCAAATCTTTGTGAGTGCATTTTTTTTGCTTTGCTTTTAATTTTTTGCCAGTAATATTGTAGTGGTTTGCTATTTTCTTCTACACCTTATTTTACAGATGAGAAAACTGAGGAAAATGGTAAAAATAACTTGCCCAGAATCACACAGCTAGTAAATATTTGAAGCTGGATTTGAACTCACAAAGATGGGAGTGCCTGATTCTATCCACAACATCACCTAGAGACTAGAACAATTAAGAAATTGTGAAATTATAAAGGGGTTATAAGATGTGGAATAGGGGAAATGAGACAGCTCATAAATGATTCTCTAAGATTATCAGTTAAAAAGGAGATGGGACCCTTCATTAATAGAGGAATGTCCTCTATATCAAAGAAACATAGATCTAATCTATATAAACATGATGTAATATACATATATGTGCATGAACATATATGTGCACATAAATATTGTGTATATAGATCATTGTATATATGGGTAAGTACATGTTATATGTAGTTTAAGAACACATAAATGTGTATATATAGATTTTATGTACATGCACATATATAACACAGACAATGTGTGTATATATACATGACACTAAAATTCTTAGTGTATAAATGTGTATATATAGATATTATGTACACACACATATATATATATATACACACAAAAAATACATTTTGTGTGTATACATACATGAAACTAAGAATTTTATACACATACACACATATGTATTAATACCCACATATATATGTATAAATATATAAGCAAAATTCAAAATATGTGTATTTGTATCTTATGTATGTGCACACTGTATTCATGTATATAAGTATTCACATGTGCATATGCATATGTTAACAGATTCATAATGTATTATATACATGTACATAAACTAAATATATATATGTACATATACATATACACACATATACATATATACATGTATATTTATATAAATACATTCACTGACCTACACCTACATATATGTGTAAAATGTGGGTACACATGTACATAAAAGTGTATGTATGTTTCCTGAATATCAACCTTTGTGAGTTTTCTAGTTCTGGCTATTTTTATAATGAGAGAATCATACAAATTTCAAGGTTGAAGAAAGCTGCCAGAAATCATCTGTTCCAACATGTAAAAGTACAGAGAAAGCCCCTCGATATCACTGCCGACAGTTGGTCAGGCACACCCTGATTAAATGTCACCAGTGATGGAGAAACTCCTGCTTCCTGAGGCAGCCCATTGTATTTTTGCCCAGCTTTCATTACTGGTGATTTTTCTTTACCCTGAGCTAACATCTCTGTCTCTGTGACTTCCATCCATTGCTCTCTGGTTTTACCGTGGGGTTATGCAGAGCGGGTCCAATTCCTCTTCCATATGGCATCCCTTCAGTTATTTGAAAACATATATCCCCATTAATCTTCTTTCTTTCAAACTAAACATATCCATGGCTTCGACCAATCTTTACAGGGAATGATCTTCAGTCCTCTCACTGTGCTGTTGTGTCACTCTGGATGCTCTGCTGCTTATCAGTCTCCTGAAAATATCACCCCTAGAACTGAATGTGTTTACAATCAGCCTCTCCCTAGTCTTGCCTGTGAGTTATAATAGCTGCTTTATGCTAGTGTATACAGAATGAGGCGCTTGTGTTGGAATCAGAAACACAAGGATCTATGTCTGGTGTTCAGTTTCCCTCTGACCCTCTGTTGAGTATGTGTGCCTTTCCTTCCAAGTCAGTACCAGTCTGATCCAAGGGATGGATATAATTCACTTTTTTTTTAAAGCAGGGATGCAACAGATACTCTTAATGAATGTATAGTGATCATAAAATCACAAACTCTCAGGGACTTAAATACTATCTACTTCAATCCATAACTGATTCAACAAATTTGTAACATACTAAATAAACCACAAATTGTAACATACTAAAAAAACTATCAAGCAGGCTGATTTCAGAAAAGCCTGGAAAGACCTTCCTGAACTGATGCTGAGTGAAGTGAGCAGAAGCAGGAGAACACTGTACATAGTAACAGCAAGATTATGTGGTAAGCAACAATGATACATTTAGCTCTTCTCAGTGATACAGTAATCAAAGACAATTCCAATAGACTTGGGGTAGAAAATGTCATCTGCATCCAGAGAGAGAACTGTGGAGACTGGATGTGGATTGATTTGCCTTTTTTTATTCCTTTTGTTCTGATTTTTCTTGCAAAACATGACAAAATGGACATATGTTTAAAAGGATTGCATCTAATTTATATCAGATTGCTTGCTGTCTTGGGGAGGGAGGTTATGGGAGGGAAGAGGAAAAATTTGGAAGACAAAGTCTTACAAAAATGAATGTTTAAGGCTATCTTTACATTTGAAAAAATAAAATACTATAAAACAAACCATCATTTAGATTTTGCTTGAATACTTCTCGCAACAGAAAATTTATTATGTCTTAATACAGTCCAGTACATTTTGGTCAAGTGCTATCTTCTTCAAATATGGTTCTTAGAAAGGGTCTCTCCTAGTCTATGGGTATACTGTTCGAGATCATTGGAGTGCTTCTCTAAGTTAGTTAGGTTCCTTTGGATAGGATCTGATAACAAGGATTAGCTTCAGACTAGTCAGAGTTAAGATGAACATTGATCCTTTTTCCTACCTCTAATAGCAAGGGAAAACCTCAGAGAAAGAGACAATCATCTCACAATTATTAAGGCCTGACAATCTTTACTTGTTATTATGTACTCATTCTAAAAAAGTGTTAAGGACTCAGCTATTATTGACCCTATGACAGGAGATCATTACTAGCCAAATCCTTTGATGCACCCCATGCTCTGTGACCTCCATCAAATTATGATAACAGACTCTCCAATTAGACTCTCTTCAGAAACATACACAACACAGGAATGCTGACCCAATCATGCAGGGAAAGGTACCCAGCTAAGCAAAGTTGTTGTGGTTTTACCTTTCTGCCACAAAGAAGTCTCACCTGTTTTTCTTACTTTCCCTGACAATGAAGAACAAGGAACAGCTTAGGAAATATTAACTCAAAAATCAGAGTGATTCAGAGAGAGAGAGAGAGAGAGAGAGAGAGAGAGAGAGAGAGAGAGAGAGAGAGA
>JAJPUD010018478.1:0-17028 GCA_023553655.1 Myrmecobius fasciatus | reverse complement strand
ACAGGCAGATGGAGCGCCAGAAACATTCAGGACATCCTGGAAGGAGTCTGAAAGAAGGACAAAAAAGAAAATGCATATGGCAGTGGAATGGGAAACAATTTAAGAATTTGAAGACCTTGATTATGCTATCAACTCAGACACTAACTTCATGATCTAACTTGCCCAAAGTGGCCTTTCTTTATTCTTTTTAGCAAGATGAAAGGGGTTGGGTTAGATTCTCTAGAGAAATATTCTATGACATTTAAGACATAATTAATCCCTGCCCTGAAGGGGCTATAGTTTACAATTTAAGCAAAACTTACTAGAGTAACAATAACTTCTATCTGCAGCTGACATTTTTACATATATTAGCTGCTTTGGGGAAGATGAGACTCATTCAGTTCGTTAAGGGAAGAATCAGAGACCCCACTGATGGGAGTCTCAACATCCAAAGGCAAGATAGCATTTCTTAGAAGGAGGGTGGTGGGGTCCACCCTTAGAATTCCAAGTCCTATTTCCCCAATCCAGCATTAACAAGAGGTGGTCCTCTGAACCATCTATCCCTTCAGGGACACTCTAAAAAGGTTCCCAGACTCACACTGCACCCCAGCGCCCATCGGAGAGAACCTGTGGACTCAGCCAACCCCACTTCCTACAGCACTGCCTGCTCCTGCTAAAACCTGCCCTCCTCCTGTGCCAGATTACTCAAGGAAGCCAAATGATGTCCTTTTAATGGCTGCACCTGGCTGATTCCAGTAACTTATCCTTACCTTCACATGACTCCTCCTGGCTACCCTTAGGTTGCACAGCTTCCTTGGCTGTTGGCTGCCAGTCAAAGGACCAATAAATAAACTGACTTATTCATGGTGCATTATGTCACAGATAAGCCAGTAAAGAAGCATTATTCTTCATATGGACCACACCCTGAGGATCAAACCTTAAAAAGGAAAGTGATTTTCCCTTTTTGATCTGATTTTTCAGTTCGATAATGGTGGAAATATATATGGAAGAAGTGCACACATTTAACATATATTGGATTACTTGTTGTCTGGGGTGGAGGGTGGGGGGAAAAGGGGAAAAAAATTTAGAATACAAGATTTTGCAAGGGTGACTGCTGAAAACTGCATAGGTTTTGGAAATGAAAAGCTTAAAAAAAGAATGAATCATAATATTAATTTGCAGGACAATGGGGAGATACATGGTTGAGTGTGAACAGACTACATTACAACATGAGCAAATTAAAGAACTATACAGAAAAACTGGAGTAAAAAATGTCATCTGAGAAAGGTGTGAAAGGAAAAGGAATAACAGTAGATCACCTTTACTTAGTATTTAAAGTTTGCAAAGCACTGTACATATATCTCATTTTGGAACAATCTCCTTATGGCTCATTAGTATCCTCATTTCAAACAATGGAAACTAAGACAGATGGACCTTTCTTATCTCATTTAGATCCAAACTCATACCTCACTTTTCAGCTTTTTGGGCCATCTCAACCTCAAAGTGGGGGATCTTGCTACAGCCATCAAATGCTTAATAAAATATCTCAAAAATGTTCTTAAAAATGCAAAAGGTAGGGAAGGAGGAGAGAGGGGGCTGGTGGCTCTTGGCTGTCACTATATTTACCAGTCTTTAGCTAAAAACCATTCCTTCCTAAAACAACCACTTGAAAATTTCAAAAGTCTATTTACTAGAAATGCAAATTCTATCTTCACTTCTGGCCCCTTCGTTCATTCAGCAGATGTCCTAGTTATAGCCAATGCTCCCTATTCCTTAACCATGCAGGAGAATGACATAATGTAGAATATAGGACAGTTTAACGGTTTCCATAGTAACATAAATATCTTTAGATTTCACCAAACCATAATCACTAATTCAGCTCAGAATAAATGGCTCCAGAACAGGCTATTTATGGGAGAATAGATAGAAGCCAGCCTCAGAACCACAAGCACCAGTGTTATGCAAACCCACCTTAGATACATACTGATTGTGTGACCCTGGGCAAGTTATTTAAACTCTCAGTAATCTGGACAACTTCCTAAGTCTATAATTTGCATCAAAGTTGCCAGACTACATTGGTGGAGGGGCTTTCCTCACCCGAGAATTCTCTATACTAAGAAATCAAAGTTCCAATTCTGATCCCTATATTTGTCCTAAAGGGGGAAAAATCCAATTATAGTAAGAGCTCAATTTGGGGGATTGGGGGGGAGAGAAGAGAAAGTACTTTGCTCACAGGAGAAAACTCCACCAGAGAGAGCTTCCCATAATAAATTAGGAAACTAAAAATCTAAGAGTGGATAAATTATCAAGTAACTATTTTGGCTCCAAGTTTAACTCTGAGGCCCCCCTCCCCCCTGCCATTCCACCTCTATTTTCTAAGTGTAGGGACATTTTTTTTTGTCCAGACTTGATTTCATCTGTGCATCAATGTCAAAACTCCCTCCACCACCAAATCAAAAAGGAAGAAAAAATCCTCCATATAAAAATGTTTAGAGCAGCTTTTTTTTTGGGGGGGGGAGAAACTAAACAGGTGTCCACCAATTGGGGACTGGCTGAACCAATTATAGTTCATGAAATGGAATGGAATATTATTGTAGTGTAAGAAACAATATGGAAAAGGTTAGTTTCAGAAACCCCTAAAGCAGCTAAGTGAAATAAACACACCAAAATAACATATAACATCAACTTTGTAAAGACAAAGAATCTGAGAATATAAGATTAATTACAATTCCAGAACTTCAATGGCTCCCAATAACCTTTAAGATTATTTTTTAAAATCTGTCTACTACCTAGCTCTCAATTTTCTTATATCTTAGTCCCCTATAAAGATCCTTCCATCAACTAACAACGGCCTCCTCAGTGTTCCACAAACAAGACAATTGATCTCTCAATCTATGAGCATTTTCTTTGGCTATCTCCTATGCAGCAATAGTCTCGTTCCTCACTCTTAACTACTGACCTCCTTAGAGTCCCAAATAAAATCCTATCTTCTACAGAAAGCTTTCCCCAACCCCTTTTAATTCCAGTGCATTTCTTCCATTAATTATTTCCTATTTATGATGCATATAGCTAGTTTGTTCACATCTGCTTTCTGTCTCCTCCATTAGACTACAACCTTCTTGAGGGCAAGGAGTGCTCTTTGTCTCTTTCAGTATAACCCAGCACTTAGTACGGTGTCTGATTTTATTACAAGTGCTTAAAAAAGTTTGTTGACAGAATCTTGAAGAAGAATTCTACATACTTCCTAACAGAAACACTATGGTCTAATGAATAATGAGGAACACATTTTTGGACATGATCAATGTGGAAATTATGGAATAAGATGGAAAGGAGACAAATAATGCTTATGGGGGGGGGGAGAAACTAAATTTTTAAAATTCTTCCAAGAATAGGTAATGCAAGTAGTATTTTCTCTAGTTTATAGAAGAGAGAACTGGGGCACTGAAAGGTTAAGCAATGTGACCTGGGCTTAAATTGGAACGCTGTTCCACACACTCTCTCTCAAATCATTCATCATATTCCCCTTCTCTGACCTATTGGTCTTATTAGAAAGACATTTCAAAAATTCTATTAATCTTTAATTTTGATAACAAATACTAACTTGCTTCCATAAGACAGAATCACAACTCATCACAGAATAGTCCAACATGCTAAGGCAATGAAAAATATTTGAATTCTCTATCCCAATCCTTTCTACATCTTAAAAGACACATCTCAGACACTTCCAAGATTTCTCAGTTGTATCTCTTCAGCTCCAAGGCTGGCTATAATTAATTTAAGAAGCTCTTCAGTTTCCCTATTTATAAAATAAAGGGATGTTACTAGAGATGAGCAGGCAAGTAACAAGTGCTTTAAGTAAATTGCTATTAATCAATGAGCTCTAAGGAGCTTCATTATAGGGTGGATCAATTCAAACTTATTCCTCAGTCATTTTCCCTCCTTTTGGGGTGAAAATCACAATAGTTAATATTTATAAGGAAATGTTTTATAATTTAAGTTCCTCCTTCACTGGTAAGCCATCTCTATGCCATGCTACCTCCCTCCCTACAGTCCTTCCCCAAGAATCTTGGATTCCACCCCTAGACCCAACCCTTGACTAGGAAGAAGAGCAGAGAACTTATCTTACTCCTATATAGTTCTCCACCTCACTTCCTGTCCAGATTCAAGTCATATTCCCTCCAAATTTCAAATCCCAATCTTTAGTCTACTTCCAATCTCAAAATTCTTTCCATTAAAACAATCTCTACTCAAAAGAGCTTCCTTCCTTTCAGAGTCTGCTAAATCCTATTTATCCAATATGGTTAAGGAAAGAATGGCCACTATGAATAATGTCCACCCACAGGCTAAAAGTCAATCAGTCAATGATTTATAAATCAAAAGACTAGACCTCTACTGATTGTCTTACCTTTAATCTGACAATGTAGTTAAATGATAAATGTTCTCTTTATTAGGAAAAGAAAAGTCATATGGGAATTTGGGAATCTGGGAACTGATAAATACTATGTGACCTGTCACTTTAATCCCCACATCTATTTTTTTCATCTGTGGTAATAATCTAAAGAGTTATTTTAAATAAATAAATAATAAATTTAAATAAAAATTTTAAATTACTGTTGTAAAAACTGGCAAACATGGAAAAATAAAGAAACATGGAAAGATTTTTATGACGACAGAAATATAAGGAGAGTCAGGAAAATACACACAATGAGAATGGAAATGGAAATAACATAATCAACACTGATTCCAAAGAAAAATAAAGACATCCTCCACCCCCATACTTCTGAAAAGGGGACCATAAATAAGGAAAAGTGCATGTAAAATCAGACATTTTTTAGTAAGTTAGAATTGGGGGGGGGTTGGGTTTAATCGATGGCTCAACCATAATTAATTAATTAATTAAGGTGTGATTCATAGAAGAAACACAGAGAGAAATGTAAATGATAGCAATTCAACAAAAGCCTAACCGAATTTTTGAAAGAGTAACCATAGTACTGCTTTTAAAGGATTTACAACTACTATCATCACAACAACTTCATAAAGGAGATGGCAGAAATATCCTTGTCCCCCATTTTACAGAAGGGGGAACAAAAACTTAAAAGGTACCAACTTAGTATGTGACTTTTGTAGATGTCAGTTAAGATTTGAACCCAAGTCTCCTATCTCTACGATAGGACTGGACTAATAGAATTTTGAGCTTCCAGTAATCTGGATTATGATTCTATGAATGAGAGGGCTCCCCCCACTCCCTCCTGTTCATCACTGAGTTCCACAGAGCCCCTAACTTATGTAAAAATCTTGTTTTCAAGAAGATGACTCATCTACTCATCACTCAGTTTTTGAACCCCTAATTTATGTAAAAATCTTGTTTTTAAGAGCTTTCTTTGCTAAGGAAAGGGACTCCTCTGCCTGTTAGTTCTCCCCTGGGAACATCCCTGGTTTGCTCCCCTTCCCCCTCAACACCAAGCTAGCACTCAGACCAAAGGCCCGTTTAACGTCCGCCTGCTGGCTCCCTTCCCACTCAGTTGGCCGGTCTGGACCGTGCTGTAGGACACTCGAGAAGATGCTGCAAGGCTGAGGCTAGAAGGAATGTGGCATATGTCCCTCGGGGATGTGTAATCCTCGAGTCTCAGCAAATGGACAGGATGGGGAAGAAATAAAACTGGGGGTGGCAAATGGGACACAGGGTCATGCCCTCTGCCAATTTTATAGACTGGAGGTGGGGGGGGAAGTGTCACATTTTTCCTCTCTGACCCAGCACACAGAGGGCTGTGTGTCTCAGTAACATTCTGGGTAACATTAGTCAGCAGGGAACATGAAGGCACACAAATGTGTTCAGTGTTTTCATGGATTCTGACTCAGACCTTCTCTTCCGGTGATTCTCTTTAAAGTGGGATTAGAAATGGCAAGTTGTCACAAGCCTGATTCAGCCCACCCCCCCAGCCCAGCCCTCTCTTCCTCCAGGAAAATCCCCTGCCAGGATGGACTCCCAGGCCAATCTGAGTCAGCTGGCAGGAATGAAAGCAATCTCCCCTCCTTTTCCCACTTCTGCCCTCCTTCTCTCCCGGCTCTGCCGGGGGCTCATGGCCGGGGATGTTCTAGTGCCCCAGCTCAGGGGCTACTCACGTGGCTGGCATCTGCGGCCCTTCAAGCAATGATGACGAGGACACTCGTGAAAGCCACGTGATGGATTTCTCAGCACCTCCAAAACAAACAAAAGGCACAGACCCAAGTGAGGTCATTCTGGAAGCCTGACTAGAGCTGGGGACTGAGCAAGGGAAATTGTGTTCACATCCTGGCATCGGCTCCCTCCTGTGTCAGCCCCCCCTCTTCTGGCCCCCCCACACTCACTAAAGCCAGAAAGCTGGGAGAGGACCCAGACTGAGAGGAAATAGTCAGGATGCCTTCCTGACTCTCTCCATTTGGAGGGAATGCTCCCGACCGGTTTCTGTACATATTGGAGAACTTGCTTAGCTTCCACTGTAGGCTGGGTACCTTTAAACAGACAGTACAAGAAAAGGTAACCACTGCCCTTTTAAAAATAATATCTGCAACCTCAGAGGATCACAGATTTAGAACCTGGCAGTCCTGCTGGTCAACTAGTCCTCCTTCCTCATTTCCCAAGGCCCAGGGAGGTGCAAGGACATGGATTCTCTCTGTAATATTATGCTCATGCTGCCTCAGTCTTTCTTAAATCAAAATTTACAAAATAAAATTACACTTAAAGGCAAACTTTACTTAGGACATAAAAAGCATGGTTTCTAGTTTTTAGGGGTTTTCTTTCCCCCTACTCTGATGCAAATCAGGAAAGGCAATAATCCTCAACCTTCTAGGCAACAGGGTACAAACTCTGACAGGTCCTACATCAAGCTGGACAAACTTCAAATAAAGGCTCAGTAATGGCCTTGATCATCCAGAACTAGCCTAGCTACATTCACGGAAAATTGGCTAACAGGTGATGAATGCTTTGGCCACAGTCACTCAGGAAGATTTATATCAGGAGAAAAGTATAGTCAGAAACCTTTTTTTGTCAGATCAAGTCCAAACTCTTTACCCTGAAATTCACGGTCTCCCTAATCTTGCTTCACCCCCTCCTCTACCCTCAAGCTAGTTTTCCAGCCTATTTCTCACTACTCCTATACCTAAAAATCACTAACCCACAAAACCAACAGTCTCACTGTCCCTTTGAGCTTTTTTATGTTCCTTTTCTTCACATTGTTTCTCATCCTATTAAAACCCTATAGGCCAGCTCAGTTCCTCTCTAAGCCATCAGCAAACTCACCATCTCCTTAACTTCCATCCAAGAGGTATTAAATCCTGTGGCAACTCTTCCATTTCGCTGCCCCCCCCATATTCTGGTATTATTTAATTGCCAAGATGTTTGACTGGTCAACCAAACTAAACTTAAAGAAAGAATGCTGTCCATATATGGCATGGTAGAAGGCTCACTATGCTTGAAATCAGAAGAACTAGACTGGAAATAGAATGGAAGAAAAAAGCTTTGAAAAACACTAAATAATCCCTAACCCCATCCCAGCCTTCTTCTTCTTCTTTTTTTTTAATCTGCATTTGTAATATCAACAGAAGGAAATCCCAGTGTGGAAACTCTCTCTACCAATGCACAGGAGGACCTGCTCTATAATTTGCAGTGTGAGAAAGTTGACTGGGTCACTAATTATGTTACTGGGAAGGACACAGAGTAAGCATGAATCAGAAGCAGAACTTTAATCCAAGTCTAGATTCTGACTCAGAGGCCTGCTCTCTATACACCATGCCAGGCTGCTTATCAAGCATCAATTAAATGTCAGTTATAATTATGCTTCATTGTCTCCCCCACAGTGTTTAACACAGTATCTTGAACATAGCAGATATTCAATAAGTATTTTCTTACTCATTACTTGGATGATCTAGGATGACTACACACACACACACACACAATTTTATTTCTAATCTTAAGGCTGTTCCTGCCAATTTTTGTTCTAACTGAACCAGTTAATGGAGAAACTAAGGCAAAAGGAATCTATAGGGCTATCCAAGATCAAACATCTCACTACAGAGAGCCAACCAGAACTGAGCTTCTAATTAGCTATTTGGTTTAATTATCTATCCTCTGAATTCGGATCTTATACACATAAGAGTAGGTACTGAAGAAATGTCTTTGGGACTGAATAATATTTTGGACAACAAACACAGCTTATTTAGCACTGGATATTGTGCATGTCATTCTTCAATCAGATGCAAATCAAAATAATTCCTCCAGAGTAATTATCCAAGTTGGGATGCTTACTCCTGAATTTCCAAGACAGAAATAAAATGTTATGTCAGCATTTATAACTTACAGCTATGTAATCAGGATTTTTTACTGGTCAGTCAAATAGCATTTATGAGGCACATACTCTGACTCTGTCAGTAACTGTAAACAGTGGAGATATAAATAAAAGCAAAATAATAATAACAATAGCTTTTTTACCTGATAGGGGTTGAGGTAAGACCTGAAGAAAGTCAGCAAAGTTAAGAGGCACAAATGAAGTGAGAGTTATGTGGGACAGTCAGTGAAAATACTGCCAAAGAAAGATGAAGCATCTTGTGTGAGGAAGGCCACTGTCACTATGTTGCAGAGGACATGCAGAGAAAAAAGGAGGCAGACTGGCCACAAAGTGACCATTTCTTAATACAAAAATAAAATTGATGTGAAAGCTGGGTGGTTAGAAAAGGGGTACAATGCATAGATGTGTACAAAGTAGCTTGGGAAGAGATACTTATGTTAATACAATTTTGGTGGTCTACTTTTCTGACCACAAATTCCACTCAACAGAAATGGAAATAAGACTCAATGTGAAAAAGACTGGCACCCTACCCAAGCCTACCAGCATTAGCCACAGCTTTCCCAATACAACACAGCAAGCTCAACTATATTAGAAGCTTAAATATGTAACTGATAATGAATGGGACTGACTGGATGAAGTATTTCTCAGTATAGAGTCACATGATCCCCATTCCCAGAGCTGGGAGATTGGGCTTTGGACTCTGGGGGGAGAGGGGTCACCTGATCTCTGGAGGTTTGGGCCCTGGGTTACAGGAAGTAACATGGGAGACAGACAACACTGGTGACCACTGGTCAAGGATGCCTACATCCTTTTAGTCTATCCAGTGAAAAGGCTTGGGTCTTTTGCTTTTAAATCCAGAACAAGCCGGAAGCTGGCCAGGTTCCAGGAGCACATGGCAGGAGTTGGGACGCTCCCGCCTCATGTATCTGGGCCTTTCTCTGCGGGGATTAAATAAATGCTTTCTCTTTGTGCCAGAAGATGTCTCTGATTAATTAATTTGGGAAAGGGAGTCTAGTACCCTCCCACACAATGACATCACAGTTAATGTCAAAGGCTGGATTTGAATTCAAGAGGATGAGTCTTCCTGTATCTACTGCACCACTTAGCTCCTCCCAATTTATATTATGCCTACTTTATAGTACAGTCTGAAATTTGTGGGTCAGTGGGCAGAAGATAACCCTAATAGAGCAACTATCAAGTTCTCTGTTTTCTAAACACTTTTGGTGTTAAGGTAACAAAGACTTAAGGATGAAGTTTCTAGAGTTTGAATGTAGCATGATGTTACTGCTATTACTACTGTTGTAGTGGTAATTACTAGAATCACTAGTATACTTGTTGTCATTGTATCATTAGTAATTACTATTCACATCTCTAGGCCTTCATTTCTACAAATGAAAAATGAGGATGGCCCTACACACATATGGTCTTCCCGGTCCCTTTCCCAATCAGGTACTATGGAGAAATTATGTTTGGAAACAGCAAGTCATCAATTAAATAAGTGATGTATTCTAATGTAGTTATACCACTGTTTTTTCTCCCCATTTTTCTTTCTTTTTTTTCTCTTCTTATCTACTTTTAAATGACAACAAGTTCAAATACACAGAAAATATTTCAATACCTACATGGGGACCTTGCCTTTTATCTGATAGAAAACCAGTCCTTCAACCTCTCTCCCCTGAACACCATGTACTGAAACCTGGAGGTTCAAACCGTGTAGTTCTCCTTAATCACTTGGCCTTGAGTTGTCCTGTACCCTTTAGGCTTGATCCAGACAGCTCTGGGGACTCAAGAAATATTTTTAGAAAACAACACAAAACTGGCTGGACTACTGCTTTGATCCCCAACTACAGAGAGGCTCTGAGAAGTTAAAAATATTCCTGGGTTGAGGGAGAAGTAAATAAAACAGAGCTGCTCCGTTTACTTTTAGTATCCTCTACTTTACTCGTCCAGTTGCAAATCTGGTCTAATACAGCATAGAGACATCTATTCTGTTAGAGTGGCACTTTGCTCCTACACACTGCTATAAATCTAGATCAGATGTCTCTCCATTATATCACTCCTAAATATCTGCACCATCTGTATTTGGCAAAATACATTACTGCATTATCTCCTAAGAGCCTCACTAGGAGGTAAACAGGGAAGTATCATTATCCCTATTTCACAGATAACAAAACTGAGACATAGGAAAGTTGAAGTGACTTTTTAAAAATTAATCTTAAATTAGTAAGAATTTATTGTTTCTCCTTCCACTCAACACCAATTTTAGAGAAAAAAAAAACCCTTATATGTATGATCAAGCATGATCAAGCAAAATAAATTCCTACATTATCCTTGTCCAAAATATACGTTTAGAGAAACCTGAGAAGACATACATGAACTTATGGACTTTGAGTGAACTGAACCGGGAAAACATTATACTAATAAAAACAATATTGTGAAAACTATCTACTTTTATAGATGAAAGCAATAACCAGCCATGATTTTAAAGGAGTGATCAAGATTTGGTCTTCTCACTTTCTGAAAAAGGAATGGATTCAAGATACAGTGTGCAGTATATATTTTTGGACAAGGATAACGTAAGAATTTATTTTGCTTACAGCACAGTAATAGTTGATTCCATCCATATACTGAATGCCCTGTCCTGGGAATTATCCATCAAATGAATCTTTTTACTTGTCCTACACTTATGACCACCTTAGTTCTTGCTGCTACATCTGCCACTAGACCAGGCCCTACCTAGATCACTTTACAACTCTCTCCTTGGGGAGCGGGGACCAAGTAGTCCTGACAGGTAGATCATCCTAGATCTAGCACACATACTGTATGTTCTTTCACTCTGGCCATTTTATGACCAACCTCCATCTTCCAAGCAATTATTCCCCATCTCCTTTCTACTTCTTGCTCAGGAAATTATCATTTAATCAATACTACCATTGCTACTGAATCAAACCTATTAACTGACCGCCCTATATCTCCACTCACCAGCCCAGTAACTTCCCAGACAGAAACATCTTTCCTTATCATTTCCTTCTGTCATTTCTCTGCCAAGTAGAACTGTAATCTATGTATTAACCACAAATTAATAAATAGTTCAATTAAATGATTACGATATTAATAAATTACTATTTATTCATCTATTTGAGGATAGGGATTATCTTCATTTCTTATTTGTATCCCTGGCCTTTAGTGATTAGCACACAGGGATAGAAACTAGACCTGTTATTTTATTGACATGTTACTCCCGGAGAAGGAAACTCCCTCTACCAATGCAAGCTGGCACATTCTAGTGTCAAGAGTTGCCTAAAGCCCTGAAAATGCTTTTCTAAGGGCCAAATGGCCAGTACATATCAGAGGCAGAATTTAAATTTGAGCTCTTCATTTTAAGCCCTGCTCTCTATCTGTGGTCAAATGCTCTTTTTTTCTGGCACACTTTGTCTTAATAAATACTTTTCCATTATTCACATTTCATTCTGTTGCTGTTCGATTGTCTTTCCAATGCTTTCTCTAATTCTTGTCCAGTGGCATATAATGCAAGATTCCTGCCTTCTTCAAGGTTTTTTTGAGAATGTGGTAGGGAATGAAGAGTGACAATGACATAAAGAGGCACCAATGAAACATTTATATTAACAATGATTTTTAAAGAAAGGCACAGGAGGAAAGGCAGAGGATCATCAGTTTAGCCATATCTGTCTTCATTGAGCTCAGACAAGAGAAGAAAAGGCAGCTGGACTCTCTAATTATTTCAGGTCTATTTACTAAGACTGAAATCAGGGCTACTCCAGCCAGGCGTCTCTCCCACTTATCACAAATGCCATAATTCAGCTAAATAATGCAAATAAATCCCTTTAATAACTCACAGGCAACATCAATAATTGAGCAACACTCAACATCACCTTTTCTACAAGTTTCCACATTTTCAGAGGCTATGCCAAAAATAACTCAAGCTGATAGCAAAGGCTCACATCTCCCTAACACATTCAGGTTCCCAATAGCCCAGGGAGGTGAATAGTGAGTGGATGAACAAGGAGCTGTTCCACTTGCCCCTAAGAAACTGAAGCTTCAGAGAGGCTGATCTGGGCCACAAAGCTAGAAAGTATCAGAGCCAGCATTCAAATCTGGAGTAGCTATCGACTGAGACTAAGCAGTATTTATTTAGCAAAGGAACTTGTATTAATAGATCAACAAGAAGGTACTAATCACCAGCTGCTATATGTCCAGTTATTGTAGGCAGTTCAACATAATCATGGAGCCACAGAATAGTTTAATGGAAACTCAGGTTAGCCTCCAGTGGCTGCCAATCCAAACCGTAATATAAAAAGAGGGAAAAAGTTGTTTATTACCCTCTAGATGAAGAAGAAAGATGGCACATATAAAAAAACATTAAATAATACAAGTCCTAAATTGAATGGCACAGATTATAAAGTTCATAGAGAAAAAAGATTGATGGACCAAAATCTCCTGCAAATCAGTCTTCAAGTCCATTGTTATTTCTACTCTTCTTTCCTTAACCGTTGGCTCCCCAAGTAATGGCTATTAACCTATAAACAAGGATCTAAATGCAATTTAGCTCATTATCATTATTAATATGGGTCAAGTAGATGGCATTGTGGTTAGACTGTTGGACCAGGGGTCAGGAAGATCAGAGTTCAAACAGCCTCAGACACTTATTAGCTGTATGACCCTGTGTTAACCTTGCTTGCCCCAATTCCTCATTTGTAAAAACAATTAACAAAAAGAAACTCATTATCTATGAGTTCCTTTGCAATATCAACAATACTCCTTAATTTATCGGCTTAACAATTTTACCTTTCACTGAGCATCCCTGTTTTCTTAAACTGAAGCATTACTACCATGAATCTGACTCACCTAACATATCTCCACAGCCATCATGAGTGACAGTCAAAAGTGACAAATTTGGAATTAGATCTGAGTAGACCAATGATAGAGAGAGCCATCAGCACCCTGAGAGAGAGCTAGTTGTGGGGACTGAGTATGAAGTATTTTCACTTTTTTATTTTTATTTGCATTTTGCTTTCCTTCTCATTTTTTTCCTTTTTGTTCTGATTTTTCTTGTGCAGCTTAATTATGGAAATATGTATAGAAAAACTACATATGTTTATCATATACTAGATTACTTGCTGTCTAAAGGAGGGGGTGGAGGGAAAGGGAGAGAGAAAAAAATTTGGAATACAAGGTTTTGTAAGGGTGAATGTTGAAAATTATCTATGAATATGCTTTGAAAATAAAAAGCTTTAATTAAAAAAGAGAGATCTGAGGAGGTATCTCAGCTCTAGTATCTTTAAATACTAGTAAGTATCTAAAACTTACTAGATATATGACACTGAACCTCAGTTTCCACATCTCTAAAAAAGAGACAGGGGCCAGCTAGGTGGTGCAGTGGATACAGCACCAGCCCTGAAGTCAGGAGGACCTGAATTCAAATGTGGCCTAAGACACTTAATACTTCCTAACTGTGTGACTCTGGGTAAGTCACTTAACCCCAATTGCATCAACAACAACAACAAAATCAAATATACAAATAAATAAAAGAGACAGAACTGCTCTGAAAAGAAAGCTCTGTAATCCTAAAGGTACTACCAAATTGTGATTTTTAAAATTATCATCAGTGGATAGTAGATAATTCATTCATATGGGCTTATAAGGTACTGATAAACCAGATACCAATTAGGTGTAAGCTATCTAACATTCTTGTTATAGTATAGTATAATACCTGTGAAATGAGGGGTAGATTAGAATCAGAGTTTATTAACCATTTTTTTTCTGTCATGGATCTTTGACAGCCTGGTAAAATGTATTATAGGCTCTGGAGAATAATTTTATGAGGTAATGAATAAAATAAAATACAACAGGATTAACAAAGAAAGTCATCCCACTTTTGCACAACACTAATTCTGGCAGTTTTTCCACACATCATACCAAAAATTGCCTCTGAGCAACTTCCATCCCAGTTCTTGTCCTCCTGGTCCCAAAAGAAGCCATTTAATTCCATTCTGACAGTCTAGAATTCTGACACACATGTCCCAGGGAAGTGCGGGCTATAGCTCCCATCCTCTCTCCACACCTGGCCCAGCTACCCAAATGGGAGTATGGCTCCTGCAGCCCTCTCCTGATGGATATCCAGCAGCAACATATGAACACCCTGTCTAATAGTTACTGTAACAGTTTGGCCTAATATGGTTTCAGTCAGGCTACAGCTCCAGGGTTGGGACCCAAGCAGCAACTGACACATCTGCAATGGGTCGTTGGGAGCCACCCCTTTGTGAAGACTGGTTTGTGGTCAGTGTGCCTGAGTGAGGAAGCAGTGCTATCTGAGGCGCCAGATTCATCAGGGGAGGACAGAGCTGAGGGGGGCAGGGGCAGAGCTTGGAGCCACCAGACTGCAGTGGGTATTGTTTGTCCATTTCTCTTTTCTCTCTGGAGACCCCTCTTCCAGCATCCCAGGCTATTTTAAGGCCTTCTGTGTTACAAACAGGATTTAGGATTTGCTTAGGACAGCTTGTAAAAGTTTTCCACTGGAACAAAGATTAAAAAACTGTAACTCAAACAGAACTTTTACAATGGGATTTGATTATCAAGGGCTCCAGAATATCCTTTGGATGGACACACTGCTCCTTTCTCTTTCCTGAGGTTTACAGGCTGGCAGCCACAAGGCATGTAGGCCGGGCTAGCGGCTCATCAGATGAACCTGAGCAAAGAATGGATCTCATTTCTTTACAACTCTCGGTTTCATGGGCGGCAAGTACCTATTGACAATGAGAGAATTTTAACAAGGGCTAACTAAGGTCGACTTCCTCCAATTCCAGTCTCTGGTCAATGTTAAAAGGAAGCTATGTCACTTAAAGAGATCTATTGGGGGGCTTCCAATTAAAGACACTCAGGATCAAAATCCAGCTCCAATACTTACTACATATAACAGACCTTCAGTAAATCACACAATCTCTATGGTCCTTGATTAAAAATGACAAGATTTGGATTATTTACTTTTTAAAAAAAGTTTCTGTTGGGGCAGGTAGGTGGCGCAGTGGATAGAGCACCAGCCCTGAAGTCAGGAGGACCTGAGTTCAAATCTGGTCTCAGACACTTAACATTTCCTAGCTGTGTGACCCTGGGCAAGTCACTTAACCTCAATTGCCTCAGCAAAAAAAAAAAAAAAAAAAAAAGTTTCTGTTTCTGAATCAACCAGATTTCCTCCATTATCTCTTCCCAACCAGACACATTCCTTTTAACAGTTTAAAAAGAGAGGGAGAAAAAAAAATTTTTTTCAATACATTGAAAAAATATTAACATATGCATAACTATGAACACGTGAAAGGAGGGGAATGTTTCAGTATCTCCTCTTCGGGGCCAAGTTTCTTCTTTTATTTTTTTCCTCCATTTTATTTATTTGTTTTTTGGTGACTTCCTCAGGGTCACACACTTAATTAAGTGTTAACACTGACTGAGGTCACATTTGAATTCAGGTCTTCCTGATTTTAGGGCTGGTTCTCTATCCACTGCATCATCTATTTGCCCCAAGTTTCTTCTTTTAAATATTACAACATTCATCTTCAATTGTTTTGTAGTAATTCATTCTATTTACTTTGCTATGATCACTGTAATCACCATCAAGGAATCAGTAGATCTGGTCAAACTAAGGGCCAGTATACTTACTGCTACATAATATAAAACAAAAGAGAAAACACACATACACACACAGCGTCTTTAAAAGCATGTATACCTGAAAGGTTACATACTCATACCAGTAATATTGCTATTGCTCCAAAGAGTTTAGAATATGTATTTGGATTCTCCTGCAGCACAGTTCAAGAATTTCAGTCTCATTTCTTTATAGTCACATCTAATTTGATTTATTTATGTAAGATTTCTAAATTATTTCCTCCCACAGCTACTTCTCCATAGTCATTAAAGTCTATAAACTTAAGTAAGTAAGCTCTGCTTTATTTAATATCAGTTGGGATAAGTCATTCTTCTCTAGACTAGATGACTTTAAGCTCTTGTATTTGCAGATTCCACACTTAGAAAGACAGTAATGAGGTACAGAACAGTTAGGTGATACAATCTATATATGAACTGCAATTAGGAAAACGCAAATAAGAGATCAAATACAGCCTCAGACATTTACTACCTGTGTGTGATCCTGGGTAAGTCACTTAACTCTGTTTGCCTCAGTTTACTCATCTATTAAATAGCTGAAGGATAGCCATAACTGCCTTAAGTATCTCACAGGATTACTTTTGAGGAAATCACTTTGTAACCTAAAGAGTTTTTTTTAACTCTTTTTAAACCTAAACCTTTTAAGGAAATCATGCTATAAAAATGTGAATTATTACTGGGTACTAGAGTGAACTAAGCATTAGAAATAACAATTATGTTTATATATATACTCAAACTAAAGGTTTGATGATAAGGTAACATTATTGATTTGTTTTCATTATAGTAATAACAAAACCTTACATTTGACAATAGAATATCATGTCTGATCTTCACAGAAATTCTAGGGGATATTATAAAAATATTGGGATGGGGGGAAAAGGGGATTTCCCATTTTCCATATGGAGAAACTAAAGACTAGAGAAATAACAATTTGTTTAAAGATACCCAACACAGCTCAATATCATCAACAAATCAGAGTAGATCTGTTCAAACTAACATGCTGACTGTTACACACAAACATGCCATAATATAAAAGAGGAAAAAAAAAAAA
>JAJPUD010018477.1:0-28620 GCA_023553655.1 Myrmecobius fasciatus | reverse complement strand
ATATGGGGCTATTTAAATCATTTATATCCTCTTCTGTTAACCTGGGCAATCTATATTTTTGTAAATATTCCTCCATTTCATTTAGATTATCAAGTTTATTGGCATAAAGTTGGGCAAAGTAACTCCTAATTATTACTCTAATTTCCTCTTCATTGGAGGAAAGTTCTCCCTTATCATTTTTGAGACTAACAATTTGATTTTCCTCTTTCCTTTTTCTGATCAAATTAACTAAAGGCTTATCTATTTTGTTGGTTTTTTCATAAAACCAACTCTTAGTTTTATTTATTAATTCAATAGTTTTCTTATTTTCAATTTTATTAGTCTCACCTTTTATTTTCAGAATTTCCAATTTGGTATTTGATTGAGGGTTTTTAATTTGCTCTTTTTCTAGTTTATTTTCTCCTGGCCTTATATTACATGTGAATTTTATTGCATCATGATCTGAAAAGGATACATTTACTATTTCTGCTTTTCTACATTTGATTTTGAGGTTTTTATGCCCTAACACATGATCAATTTTGATATAAGTTCCATGAACCCCTGAGAAAAAAGTATTCTCCCTTCTATCACCATTCAATTTCCTCCAGAGATCTGTCATACCTAACTTATCTAACATTTTGTTTATCTCCCTAACTTCTTTCTCATTTATTTTGTGGTTTGATTTATCTAATTCTGAGAGAGCAAGGTTGAGATATCCCACTAGTATAGTATTACTGTCTATTTCTCCTTGCATCTCTGTTAGTTTCTCCTCTAGGAATTTGGATGCTATACCACTTGGTGCATATATGTTTAGTATTGATACCGCTTCATTGTCTATGGTACCCTTTAGTAAAATATAGTTTCCTTCCTTATCTCTTTTAATTAGATCTATTTTTGCTTTAACTTGATCTGAGATAAGGATTGCTACCCCTGCTTTTTTTTTTTTTGTTCACTTGAAGCATAAAAGATTCTGCTCCAGCCCTTTACCTTCATTCTGTATGTATCTCTATGTTTTAAATGTGTTTCTTGTAAACAACATATTGTAGGATTCTGGCTTTTAATCCAGTCCGCTCTCTGTTTCTGTTTTATGGGAGAGTTGATCCCATTCACATTCACAGTTAAAATGACTGTATCTATATTTCCTGCCATCTTATTTACCCAAAGTTATATTTTTCTCTTCCCTTTCCCCTTACTCCCTTCCCCCCTCCCCAGTATTTTATTTTTGATGACCACCTCCCTCTAACAGTCCTTCCCCCTTTAGAACCCTCCCTCATTTATACACCTTTCCCCTAATCCTTCTATTAATTTATCCCTTTCTTTTCCTCCTTTCCCTCCTGCTTCCCTATAAAGAGGGCCAAGTTTTGCCCAGAAATCAAATGTGTCTGATATGCTCCTTTAGAGCCCAATCCAATGAGAGTAAGATTTACACAATACTCATCACCCTCCCTTCTTTCCCTCAATTATATTAGATTTTCTATGTCTCCTCATGAGACTTTGCCTTATTTTACCTCCTTTTTTTTACTTTATTTTACCTCCTTTCCCCTCCCCCCCCTTTTTTTACAGTATGATATACCTTCCACCTCTAATTTCTTTTCGATTATTATCAAAGTAAAATCAAATTATACCCCCATTCTTTAAGGATACCCCTAGTAGAGATATAGTTCTCGAGAGTTCTTTCCTTTTTACCTTTTTACGTTTCTCTAGAGTTCTGTGTTTGGAGGTCAAATTTTTTGTTCAGATCTGGTGTTTTCATTAGAAATAGGTGAAATTCTCCTGTATCATTAAATGACCATCTTCTTCCCTGGAAGATGATGCTCATTCTAGCTGGATAGCTTATTCTTGGCTGTAATCCAAGTTCTTTTGCCTTTAGGAATATCTGATTCCAGGCCCTTCTATCCTTCAATGTGGAAGCTGACAGATCCTGTGTAATTCTAATGACAGTTCCTCGGTATTTGAACTGTTTTTTTCTAGCAGCTTGTAATATCTTTTCCTTCGTGCGATAGTCCTGAAATTTGGCCACGATATTCCTTGGCGTTTTAATTTTGGGGTCTCTTTCAGGAGGTGATTTGTGGATTCTTTCAATACCAACTTTGCCTTCTGATTCTAAAATATCAGGGCAATTCTCTTTCATGATTTCCTGGAAGATAGCATCAAGGTTCTTTTTTTCATCGTGACTTTCAGGGAGTCCAATAATTCTTAGATTGTCTCTCCTGGATCTGTTTTCCAAGTCACTTGTTTTTCCTAGGAGATATGTCATATTTTCTTCTATTTTTTCATTTTTTTTTGTTTTTGTTTGACTGATTCTTGAAGTCTTATTGTCATTCATTTCAATTTGTTCAATTTTAATTTTTAAGGTATTATTTCCTTCAGTTTTCTTTTTTAGGTCCTTTTGTAACTGGCCAATTGAATTTTTTGGTTCATTGCATTCTTTTTCCATTTTGCCAATTTTATTTTTCAGTGAATTGTTGTCTTTTTCCAATTCACTAATTTTATTTTTCAGTGAATTGTTATCTTTTTCCAATTCACTATTTTTATTTTCTAGTGAGTTGGTGACTTTTTCCAATTCACCAGTTTTGTTTTTCAGTGAATTGTTGTCTTTTACCAATTCACTATTTTTATTTTCCAGTGAGTTGGCGACTTTTTCCAATTCACCAGATTTATTTTCCAGTTTTTCACATCTCTGTTGCAGGGCGATGTTTCCTTCTTGCACTGCTCTCAGTTTATTTCCCCAATCTTCTTCTAGCTCTCTTTTGAGATTCTTTATGCAATCTTCCAGGTAAGCCTTCTGAAAGGGAGACCAGCTTAAGTCCACCTTTGTGGCTTTATCTGGGATTGTTTTCAGAATTTCAGGATCTGGGGACTGCTCTAGTTTCTCTCTGTAAAAGCTGTCTATGGTGAGAGCTCTCTTCTTCTTGCTCATGATGTTTAGCTGAGGTATCAGTCACCAGCAGGGAATTCTGCAGCCTCAGCAGCAGCAGTGGCAGCAGCAGCAGACAGGATTTCAATTTGCCCTGGGGCAGTTTGCCGAGTTGACTTCCGGTCTGGGGCTGATCTGGCTAGATCTGCACTAGGACCATACTTTCAGCTGCTCTCAATCCACCCTTTATCAAAGGTAGACCTGCCAAAGCACCTGCCCGAAAGCAGAGCAAAGTGGCCCAAGGGTCTCCCAGGGACTTCCTGGCAGCCTAAAATCTTCTGGTCCGTCCCAGCCCCGGACTTGCACCCGGGCTGTGCACTGACATTTGTAACACCCATAGCTAATTGGTTAAATCGTATAAGCAAAACTTATAATTGTCTGGATCAGTAAAAACTATAAATCAAGACAAGATTTGCCCCATACACAAAAAATAAATTGCTAGAGTAATCCTTTAATAACAACCTTTCCAGGGTATTTACCAATATGATTCAATTTTACATAGTTTTTTCAGGAACAGAGATACTGAAAATGAGCTTAGTTTTATATATTGTGATAGCTTTTGAGTTTTTTCCCAACAGTATTTTATTTTTTCCAAATACATATAAAAATAGTTTTTGATGTTCATTTTTGTAAGACTTTGTGTTACAGATTTTTCTCTACTCCCTAATCCCTTCACCCCACTCCTGACAGCAAGCAATCTGATATAAGTTGAATGTACGCAATTCTTTCAAAACATATTTTCATATTTGTTATGTTGTGCAAGAAAAACCAGGCTAAAAGGGAAAACAACACAAGAAAAAAAATAGTAACACTCAAAAATAAAAAAGATGAAAATACTATACTTTAATCCACATTGCCTCCATACTTCTCTCTTTCCTAAGTCTATTAAAATTGCATTGAATTACCTCACTGTTGAAGAGTGCCAAATCCATCACAATTGATCATCACATAATCTTGTTACTGGGTGTAATTATCTCTAGGATTTGCTCACTTCACAGCATCATTTCATGTAAGAATTTCCAGCCTTTTCTGAAATCAGCCTGCTCATCATATCTTATAGAACAATAATATTCCATTACATTAATATTCAGCCATTCCCCAACATTATTTGAGTTTTTCAGGACTCATGCAATATAACCAGTAAATACATGAGTAAATATATGATTTTGAACTCTTTCTAAGCTCTCTTGCTTCTGGAAGTTAGAGATATAGAAGTCAATAAGCCTATATTAAGCACTGGACATCATAAAGAGCCATTGAAGTTTATTGAATAAGGGTGGCAATATTGTTGAATATTTAGGATATCACCACAGCAGCTGAGGGAATGGTGGATTGAAGTGGGGATTAATTTAAAGTAGGGAAATGAATTAGAAAACAATTGTATTTATTCAGGCAAAAAGGTGATGAAAGACAGTTGGTGGCTGTGGAAGAGAATAGGATGTGTATGGAAAACAATTCTCTACAGATTTTACATGTGTGGGAAATAAATGAGGATTTTAGAGTACAGGTTGTGAACCTGTATGCCTGGAAATATGGTGGTGCCCTGTATAGTAATGGGAAGAGAGGAGTTCTGAGGGAAGGAGGTTGAGGAAAAACAGGACAGGGAAGAAAAAAAAAAACCTTTTAGGAATTTACTTTTTTTTAGGTATATGTTCAGCAGCTATAAAATGCTGGCTTTCTTGTCCAGGGATATTCGTAATATGCTGTTTATCACTTTTTGCTTCAGCCTTTAAAAAGATGACTTGCCTCTCTTTTAGGCAAAAGATCTTTTTATTTGAATTATTATCTTTTTTATTTAAAAATAGAATTTTAATTTTATTTGAGAAGACATTCTTTTTCCACTAGATGTCCTACCAACCTTTCTAGCCCCAACCTCTGCAGTGCCAGTTTTCTAAAATCAAGATGTTGAATGTAACATAGATTGAAAGTAGCATAGCTATGACCAAGTATCTGGTGTAGGACTCCTGAATTGTTAACTACCCATAGATGTGATTGAATTTTTGATCTCTGAGGTTATATGTCTATTTTTATTTTCTTGGCATACTTAAATATTTGTTAAATAATGACGAAAAGTGATACAAGAGTGAACTTTGCACAGATTGTGAAAAATTTCATCTGAACAAAAATTCATCTGTTTAACTTTTTCATTAAACTAACTTGTGAAAAAAATATTTGGACACAATTTATTAATACATGTATTAATTGGCAAAGGCGTCCTTGACACCCTGTGGTTGGACTACTTACCCAATCTCATTTTCTGAAGAATAGTTTTCATAATCAATTCAGGGACCACCTACATTTTGCCACCTTAATTTTTACTGTTCAAGTATTGGGAGACTTGCCCTTTTTTTCAGTAGAGATTTCCACCCAAAAGAATTCAGCTTCTCTTTAAGAATAACTAGAAAACCTATACTGAAATGCTGCACCATTCCAGAAGTCTACATTTTTCACTTTATTTACAACTCAGCTACAGAATCTAAGCCTTAATATTTGGGATTTGTTCAACCTGCACTTTATAATAGAGAACAAACTTGGCATCTTTAATCACTAGTGGGAATATTTTTTTTTAATTTAAGTTCATTTTAAAGGTATTTTAGCCCTGCTTATGTTTTCCAGTATCTTAAATAATTCAAATTATTTATGGATGATTATTTTGATTGCTTGTAGAGTTTAGGTAAGTGTATCAAACAAACTTTTTGAATTGTAAATATGTGGGTTTTTTTAATATGTCATGTAAAATTTAAAAAAAAAGAAAAAAGTTAGGTTCTCTTTAATAACCCTGTTCTTAATGATGGAGGGCCATTTTTTAAAAAATGATTTATTTTGAACTAAATTATCAATAAATATTTCAGGATACAAAGAACAAAAAAGGAGTATTTGTGTTTTTGTGCAAAATTTAACAAGGTAGTAAGTAACAAGTACTCTGTCCCCCCTTTTGAACTTTTTTCTTGTATAAAATTGTTATTTTAAAATTTTTCAGTAGTATTTTATTTTTTCCAAATACATGGAAAAAGAGTTTTCAGCATTCATTTTGTAAGACTTTGTTTTCCAATTTTGTTCCTTTCCTCTCTTATTTACTCTCTCCCCAAGATAGTAAATAATCTGATATAGGCTAAACCTGTGCAATTCTTTTTAAACACTTTCATATTTGCATTATTGTACAGGAAAAATCAGGCCAAAAGAAAAAAAACCAAACAAAAAATTGAAAATACTGTATTTTAATCCATTTTTAAGTGTCCATAGTTTTCTTTTTCCATCACAAGTATGTTGGTATTGCTTTGAATCATTGCATTGATAAGAGCCCAAGTCCATCACAGTTGATCATCTTAATATTGTTACTGCATATTGTGTTTTTCTGGTTCTGCTAGTTTCACTCGCCATCAGTTCAAGTAAGTCTTTTCAGGCTTTTCTGAAATCAAAATCAGCCTTCTTGTCATTTCTTAGAGAACAATAATAATCCATTACATTCATATACCATAATTTATTCAGTTATTCCCTAATTGGTGGGCATCTACTCAGTTTCTAGTTCCTTGCCACTACAAAAGGGCATTAAAAACATTTTTGCACATGTGGGCTCTTTTACCCTGTTTTATGATCTCATTGGTTATGTAAAATTTTGAAAGTTTTAATGGTGTTTTTTTTTTTTTTTTTTAATCTTTAGCCAGTACCCAGTAACTAACTCCTGCCCTTCCTCCCACTTCCAGTAGAAGCCTTCCCTTTTGACAAATAAATATAGATCAATAAAACAAATCAAGAGTCAGAAAATGAATCTCCTGCACCTCTCTAATAAAAAGATAGGAAGCTTGCTTTGTTGTCAGTTTTTTGAAGTAATGATTAATCAACCCTGTTGAGGAAAGTTCTGAAATCTTTGTTTTTTCTGACAGTATTGTGGTTGTCTTAGAAAGTTTTCTGGTCATGTTCATTTCATAATTGCATCAGTTCACACACATCTTCCAGCATTATAATATTATACTGTGTTCTTTGACCACAATTTCTAAAGCCACATCTCAATGGATACCCAGATGGATACCACTGTTCAGCTTTGTTTCCAGTTCTTTGCTACTGTTAAACCATATGAGTTCTTTCCTTTTGTCTTTGATGTCTTTGAGATATTTGTATATGGAAGCACTTAGGTGACTTAGAGATATAGTTTCAAATTGTTTTTCAAAATATTGGACTAATTCAGGACTCCTGAATGCATTTTATATGCCTGCCTTTCCATAGTAATTATCCTTTGTCATCTTTCTCATTCTGATGGGCATGAAGCAGAACATTAATCAGTTGGTTTAATTTTCATTCCTCCTAATAGTTCTTTGAAATGTTTTAGAGGTAATAAATGCTTTGATAGTAAGTATTTGTTAAGTAGTGCCTACTTTTATGATTGGCACTATAATAAGCTACTTCACAAGTATTATCCCATTTGATCCTCACCAACAACCTGGGAAGGTAGAGGTTATTGTGAACCTTATTTTACAGTTGAGGAAATTCTGAGAAAGACAAGTTAAAGATTAGTCTAGAGTTACAGCTGATAAGTATCTGAGGCTATATGAGAATTCAGGTCTTCCTGACTTTAGGCCCAGTGTGTTATTATTCATTGTACTATCTAAATGCCTCTTTTTTTTTTTTTTTCCCATATAGTGGCTGCATTTCTTGTTTTGAAAACTACCTATTCATATCCTTTGACTATTTTATCTGTCTAGGAATGGCTCTTGGTCTTACATACCATTGTTAGTTAGTTCCTTGTGCATATTCAGTATCATACCCTTTTCAGATATATTTGCTGTTAAAAAAATTTTTTCTTACCTAACTGCTTCTCTTTTGTCATTACTTTTGCTTGTGCAAAAACTTCAATTTTATGGATCCAAATATGTATTTTGTTTTCTGTCCCTTGATTATTCTCCTTTAGCCATAGTTAGAAAAGATTTTTCCTCTTACCAAAATTTTTTTTTTAATTAAAGCTTTTTATTTGTATAATATATGTATGGGTAGTTCCCCAACATTGATCTTTACAAAGCTTTCCATTACAAATTTTACCCCCAGTCCCCTTCCCTCCCCTAGATGGCAGGAAGTCCACTACATGTTAATAATGTTGAAATGCTTGAGAAGTTATGCAAGAAAAATCCTATCTACAAGAAAAAAAAAAAAGAATCAGAGAAAGGCAACACAATGCAAGCAAATGTCAATAGAGATCATGAAAATGTTACGTTGTGGTCCATATTTCACTTCCCTCTCTCTGGGTGTATATGGTTTTCTTCAGTGAACAATTGGAACTGGTTTGAGACAATTTTTTGTTGCAGAGAGCCATGTCCATCAGAATTGATCATCATGTAATACTGTTGTTGCTGTGTATGATGATCTCCTGATTCTGCTCGTTTCACTCAGCATCAGTTCATGCAAGTCTCTCTAGGCCTCTCTGAAATCGTCCTGCTGGTCATTTCTTACAGAGCAATAATATTCCATAACATTCATATACCATAATTTATTCAGCCACTCTCCAATTGATGGGCATCCCTTCAGTTTCCAGTTTCTAGCCACTACAGAAAGGGCTGCCACAAACATTCTTGCACATGTGGGGCCCTTTCCCTCCTCTAAGATCTCTTTGGGATATAGGCCCAGTAGAAACACTGCTGGGTCAAAGGGTATACACAGTTTGACAACTTTTTGAGCATAGCTCCAAATTGCTCTCCAGAATGGTTGGATCCATTCACAGTTCCACCAACAATGTATTAGTGTCCCAGTTTTCCCACATCCCCTCCAACATTCATCGTTATCTTTTCCTGTCATTTTAGCCAATCTGACAGGTATGTAGTGGTATCTCAGAGTTGTCTTAATTTATCAAAAAATTTTTAATAGCATGGTTTTTTTTTTTTATAATTAAGTTCTGAATCTGTTTGAAGCTTATTGTGGTATATATGATGTTGGTCTAAAACCTAATGTCTTTCATTAGAGATATTTATAATTATCTCTATTTTTCTGGACTATCTGGTTGTCATCATTTCAGTGATCCATACTTTTAGTTCTTTTATATTTTTCTTGTTTTCTCACCATTTCTTGGGTTTAAAAAATTATTTTGTTCTTAACATTCATTGACAAACATTAAATATGCAAATAAGAGCAAAAGAAAATATTGCAAATGATTTTGCATGAAACTATGAGGTTTTTTTGTACTTTGCTTTTTAAAAATATGTATATTAGCTTTGAGAGAATAGTAATTGTATTTTCATGGTTTTTTTTTTCAGTGTTCCTTTCTGTCCTTTTTTTCTGTATATTTATCTGGGTTTTGTTATTTTATACATAGTTATAGTCAGTGTGTGCGCATTTCTTTTGGTTAGGGTTTTCTCACTGTTATCACTTTAAATGTCTTCTCATATTTCTTTGTATTTTTCATATTTGTCATTAGGATTTGATAATGTTATATTGTGTTCATACACTATTAATTTGTTCACAGTTGCCCAGTTTTGGGGTACATATGTTTTTATTACTTTACTTTTATGAATAGTGATAGTAGAAATATTTATTGATAGACCTATTTCTTCCCTTATATTATTTAAATATAGTACTGGGACAAAGAGTATAAAGAGTTTTGATTACTGTTATACTTATCAACTGGTTCATTTCCCTGCTAATAGTTTGTTAGCATGTACTGTATAATTTAGTTGAACAAACTTTTAAGTCCTGCGAGAGAGAGAGAGAGAGAGAGAGAGAGAGAGAGAGAGAGAGAGAGAGAACACAATGACTATTTCTTTAAGGTTCTTTCATTCGCCTGTAGATGTTGGGCTACAAAGACAAAGTGCTTTATATTCTACTGGGTGATGAGGAATTGGTAGTATGTACATTACTAAGTAAAAAGTATGCTCTACAAAGTTGGAGAAGTGAGAGCTAACAAGATCAAGAAAGGTCCTCAAGAGGCAGCACTAGAGCTGCATTTTGAAGAAAATAAGTAATTTTATGTGGCAGGCTCAGTTGTGATAGAAAGAATGATTAACAGATTTGAGAGATTAGTTGCAGACAGGGAAGGAGAGAGTACTATGAAATTTTAAGTATTTAACATAAAGAAGAGTAAATAAATAAATTGAATTTAGGCCTGTAAGGATCTTCTTTGTGTAAAGTGTGTCTTAATAACATTTCAGTAGATCGCTCATGTTGCTTGCAGTTTTATGTTTTGTTTTGTTTTGTTTGATTTATATTCTTGATAGGCAAAATTGCCGGATAGCTGAAGTATTATATCTAGAAACTAATCTTTTAAAGACATTCTCTATCAAAGTCCTACTTGGATTTCTCACTGTGCCCTGGAAGTGCCCCTCAATTCTTAGAAATTCTGTCAGGCTAATGCTAGCTCTTGAATATAGATCTGGGGGACTGACTGTCTTGTTGGGATCACCCTAGCTGAGAGGGTTAATGGTAAATTGTTTTGGGAACAACAGTTTATAAAACCATGCTAAGGTATGGAGTTCATCCTACCTTGATGATGAATATGAAGACTATCAAAAGAAAAGCTTTAAAAAAAAACCTCAAAGGAGGGAGGGTCTTAGTTCTTACACTTGAGGCAATTATCTTAGATTACTTTCTTGGCATATGAACGCTAATAGATTCTATAGAGAGAATGTATTTCAGAATGCAAAAATCTTGATGTAAAAGTAGTATCCCACATGTGAATATTTTATTTACTGAAAATTGAAGAAAAAAGACATTTATTTGAGAAACTCAGGGGAAAAAGTCAGTTTGAAAAGACACAGGGACAGTTCTGAGAGAACTTAAAAGAAAAGTAGGCCCTCCAAAGCAAAAATATTTTTTAGTGGTTTTTATGCCTAGAGTGTATTGTTTCCCAACATTTAATTTAATATAAGAATTGTAACTGCTTTGAGGACTTTGAAGTTCATTACTGGAATACTCTGAATCAAAGAACTTTTTAGGGCCTATGGGACATGTCATATTTGATAGAAATGTAAATTCTGAGTTTCTCAATCCAAGGTGGAGGTGAATTACTATAATATAAAAATATCCTGATTTCAGATAGGAGAGGCCAGAATCAGACTTCAGTGAACACTTATTAAGAGCCAGACACTTTGCTAAACACTAGCAATATAAAGAAAGGTATTACAGTGATTACTTGCAAGAAGGTCATAGTCTAATGGGGGAAGAACCACATGAATAGAAGCTAAATGGGCCAGTGGACAGTGTTTCTGAGGAAATGTGAATTAGAGAGCTAATTTCATCTTGTAGAAAGTTTTGAGGTCCATAGTCTCTTCTCACTCCTTGAGACAGTAAGCAATCTGATATAGCTATTATACATGTGCAGTCATGTAAATTATCTCCATCTTAGTCATTTGGTATAAGAAAATTTGAACAGAAAAAAGGAAAGTGAAAAATACTATGCCTCAGTCTGTATTAAGACATCGTTCTTTCTCTGGAGACAGCATTTTTCATCCTTTGACATTGTCTTAGTTCACTTTTGCTGAGAATAACAATTCACAGTTCTTCATTGTATGATATTGTTGTTACTGTGTACAACAGTATTCTCTTGATTTTGCTCACTTCATTTTGCATCAGTTCATGTAAATCTTTCCAGGTTTTTCTGAAATCTGCCTGCTCATTATTTCTGTAGCACAATAATATTTCATCACAATCATATACTACAGCTTGTTTAGCCATCCTCCAATTGATGGTCATCCCTTCAGTTTGTAGTTTTTAGCCACCACAAAAACCTCTGCTAGAAATATTTTTGTACAAGTAGGTACTTTTTCCTTTCCCCTTTAAAAAAAACTCTTTAGAATATAGTCTTAGCAACTTTGTTGCTCGTAGTTCCCCAATTGATAAATTGTCAAAGAACATGGACAGTTTTCAGAAGAAATCAAAGCTCTCTATATTATATGAAAAAAAAAATGACTTAAGTCACTACTGATTAAAGAAATAAAAATTAAAGCAACTCTGAGGCACCACCTCACACCAGATTGTCTAATATAACAGAAGCCAAAAATGATAAATGTTAGAGGGAATATAGGAGAATTGGGAAACTGATGCATTGTAGGTGAATTATGAATCAACTCAGACATACTGGAGAGCAATAAGGAACTGTACTCAGAGGCTAAATATACATATGCTTTGATCCAATAATACTACTACTAGATCTATATCCCAAAGAGATTAAAAAAAATGGGGATAAGAGAAGAACCTTTTTGTACAAAAACGTTTATAGGTACTTTGTGGTGACTAAGGATTGGAAACTGAAGGAATGCCCATCAATTTAGGAATGGCTGTGAACGTATTGTGATATATAATTTGTAATGCAATATTATTGTGGTATAAGAAATGATGAGCAGATGGATTTTAGAAAAACTTGGAAAAATTTACATGAATTGATACAAAACGTAGTGAACAATACCAGGAGAATGTTGGGCGCTGTTAACAGCAATATTATATGATAAAGAATGTAAATGACTTAGCAATGTAGTAATATGACAGTCCCAAAGAGTTCATGATGAAAAATGCAGTATGTCTACAGAGAAAGAACTGATGTCAAAATACAGATTGAAGCATTCTTTTTTTTTTTTTTTCCCATAGCTCTTTTTATGCATGTGGACAGCATTTTCCATCATGAGTCTTTTGTAATTGTCTTAGATCATTGTTTTGGAGAGAAGAAATGACTGTCATAATTGATCATTGCACAGTGTTACTGTTTCTCTTTATAATGTCCTCCTAGTTCTGTTCACTTCACTTAGCAGCAGTTCATGTAAGTCTTTCCAGGTTTTTTCTGAAATCTGCCTGCTTATTATTTCTTACCACAATAGTAGTATTCCATTCCATTCATATATCACAACTTACTCAGCCATTCTTCACTTGATGGGCATCCCCCTCAATTTCCAATTCTTTGTCACCACAAAATATTTGTTGTAAATATTTTTGTGCATATGGAAATTTTTCCTATTTTATGATCTCTTTGGGATAAAGACATAATATTTGGTATTTGAAGCATACTGTTTTTAACTTTTTTCTTTTTTTGATCGTCTTGTACCAAAAGACTTAATATGGAAATGTTTTATATGATTGCACTTTATAACCAATATTGGATTGATTGCCCTCCCCGGGGGAGGAGGGGAGGAGTAGGATAACAACAAATGAATGTTAAAAAATAAATGTTTGTTTTTTTTTGTTTTTTGTTTTGTAATTGTGGGAGGAAATATTTTAAAAAATAAAATATATAACCAGGAAACAAGTTTGGTTAGTCATATAGGAGGCTGCATGGAAAATAGATATTCTGATAGTGCTCATTAATTCTTTTTAATCAAAAAATTTCAGTTAACATTCATTTTCTCTCTTTTATTCATCCACTCCATTGAGGAAGAAAAGAAGAGAAATGACATCCCTGTAACAGAAATGCAGTCAAGAAAAACAAATTCCCACGTTGACTATGTCTAAAATTCTATTTCTCATTCTGTATCTTGAGTCCTATCCACTTGTTAGAAGATGAGGAACGTCCTTCATTACCAGACCTCTGGAATCCTGGTTAATCACTGCATTGGTTAGAGTTCAGTTCTTCAAAGTTTTTACAATATTGTTATAGAACAAATTGTAATTTTGGTGGTTCTTACTTAAGTCTGTACAAGTCTTACCAGGTTTCTTTGAAATTATATTATGTCAAGGGGCAGCTAAGTGGTGCAGTGGATAGAGCACTAGCCCTGAAGTCAGGAAGACCTGAGTTCAAATGTGACCTCAGACACTCAAACACATCCTTGGCTGTGTGACCTTGGGCAAGTCACTTAACCCCAATTGCCTCAGCAAAAAAAAAGCAAAAAAAAAAAAATTATATTATGTCCTTTTTCTCTTCTTCCACTCTCCTTCAGGAGTTCATTCATGACTTTTTCAATTTCTTTTTTTGAGAGTGGGAGATTTAAGATTTCTAATTTTTTTTTAACTTGACTATTTTACATTTTTGTAAATGTTACTACATTTCATTTAAGTTTCTGGAAAGATCGGAATTCAAATGTGATCTCAGATGCTTACTAGCTACTAACCTGGTTAAGTCACAACTTCTATTTGCCTTAGTTTTCTCAATTGTAAAATAGGGATCATACTAACACCTACTTCTCAGGGTTGTTGTAAGGGTCAAATAAAATAATATTTATGAAGCATGTAGCATTGTGCTTGGCACAAATCACATATATAGTAAATATTGATTTCCTTCCTGTTAGCATGTTAATCAAAACCGTTTCCATTATTTCTTCATTTGTTCTGAATTCTCATTTTTCATTTTGATATTTGTAATTTGATTTACCATTTAAAAAATCAAATTAGAAAATGGCATATCCATTTCATTTTGTTTCTTAAAGTATTCCTATTATTATTTTGCTCAGTTTTTATTAATTACTTATTTGATTTTCAGGTTTTCTATTTTGGTGCTTAATTTAGATTATTCAATTTGTTGGGTTTTCTAGTTTAAAGAAAACTTTGCACAACTACTTCATTAATCTGTTCTTTTTCTCTTTTGTTGATGAAATTGTTTAGATATATTTTCCCTGTAAAGACTGGTTTTACCATATTCCCCAGATATTAGCATGTTGTCTCATTACTGTCCTTATCTTCTATGAAATTGTTCTTTTGATGATTTGTTCTTTTGACCCCACTTTTATAGAACTGTGGCATTTAATAATCTCCAATTTTTAATTTTCTTCAGTAGCCCTTTATTGAATATGATTTTTATTGCGTTGTAATATCAATAAAGTATGTGTTTGATATTTCTGCTTTTCTTCATATGCGAAGTTTTTAATGCATTAATCTCATAGTCAGTTTTTGTAAAGGTGTCCTTCATACAGGAGAATTATGTGTATCCATTTTATTCCCATTTAGTAATTGTCAAGACCCTGTTGCCCTGTGAAATTCTTTTAGGTTTTCTTAAGTATTTAGATGTCAGGACATGAAGTACATATATGTTAAATATTGATATTGATTGTGTTTCTAGTTCTTTTTCAGATTTGTTTTTACTCAATTTTTTTTGAGATCTTAATTGCTACCTTGATTTTTAAAGTTTAATTGAGGCATAATTGATTTTCCTCCGATCCTTAGTTTTTATTCTATAGTGAATCTTTTGACTCCACTGTTTTCTTGTATGGAACATATTGTTAGATTTTGCTTTCTACTTAATCTATTCTGCTATTCTCTTCCATTTTATAAGTGAATTTATTTCCTTTACATTCACAAGTTAACTAATTATGTACATTCTTCCAGTCTTTTCCCTTATGCTGCTTCCTCTTTTTGGTTAGTTACAGGTAATAAGTAATAGGAAATGGAGAAGGAATGTTTGAATAGAGGTTTCTCCTTCTGACAAATCTAGCAGTCTTTACTCATCTATACCACATGGCCCATTAAATGGTCCATTACATACCACAGCAGTAGAATGTAGAATACTTTGGAAGGGATGACCAATTAAGATATTATTGTAATAGTCTAGCTATTTTTATCAAATAAGACACACACTGCAAAAAGGGTAATACTCATTTTACCAAAGGCTTCACATTGATATCCCTCTAACAGGTTCTTTTAGTCCATTTAAAGCAATTTTTTTTTCAAAAAAAAGTTCTATTTGATACTTTTTCAAAGATTATTACTTTTAGAATTGTTACTATAATATGAAACTAGATACTCTCCTGTATATAGTATTTATTTAGACTTGATCTTTGATTTAATCTTTCATATTTTCATCTACATAAACTTTGCTAACATGTCTTCCTTTATAGATATCAACAAAACAAAAAGTTTGGAGGTCTTTTTGGTACACGTTGCTTTTCTAATTTGATATTTTACTTTCTAAAGTAATTTTGTGTAGTATTTGATATTAGATTTTTAATTAATTGCTTCATATAATTTCACATTAGAATTCAGAGATAAAATATTCCTCCCTTTGAGAAAAAAGTAAAGTTTGTAGTCATGTTTTACTACTATGAGAATTTTTAAATTCAGGCCACCATAGACTCAAGAGTTAGAAAGGGTCTTAAAGCTCATTTACTCATTCTGTGATTCCTCTCCATATCATCCTACAGGAGCAATACTTCTTCAGAAACTTCTAGTTGGAAACCCTTCCCATTTTTGGACAGTTTTTAGAATGTATTTCCTAACTTTGATCTAAAATTGATGTAAAAATTTTCTATAACAGTCATTCATTATTGTGTAACTGACTCTATTAGAGCACACATAGAGCAAATCTAAAACTTCTTCCATATGAAAATCTTTTAAATATTTGAAGAAGAGCCAAGGTAGAAGAGTAGTAAAAAGTACAGCTGACAGTTCCACAGAGATCTAGAAGAAATAACAGATTGAATCATATTCGATGTCTGAAAGTAGAAGTCAAACAAACAAGGGATGAGTAGAGAAAGTGATATCTGAACTTTAATCTGAATTGGTCAAAGAGGGAAGGAATAATATACACATT
The DNA here is from genome assembly GCA_023553655.1 of Myrmecobius fasciatus. Taxonomy (NCBI): domain Eukaryota; kingdom Metazoa; phylum Chordata; class Mammalia; order Dasyuromorphia; family Myrmecobiidae; genus Myrmecobius; species Myrmecobius fasciatus. The sequence goes on along the minus strand of JAJPUD010018477.1, from coordinate 12,301 downwards.
TTGAGTATGGTAACAGAATAAATTTTATCTAACAGGAGCAGAGAAGGGAAAAGGTAGAAGAGGGAGATAGAATAAGTTAATTGAGAAAGTAGTTTTAAGCAAAGTTAACTCTGACTAGGAAGCTTGAATGGTGAAATGTGATTTAAAGCAAGAGAAAAGAACCTCCTCTGAGTGAGGAAAAGAGAAGAGGGCCCAGAATACAGATGCAGATTGCCCCAAACCTAGAATATTGATGGTGAGGATACTCTTCCCTCCTTTTCTCTCACCATCTTCCTTTAAAAGAAGGCTGTGAAACAAAGAAAGGTTACGTGGAGAGAATGGAGGGAAATATACACTTAACTGAATGTGAATAGGATAGATTCATCAATAAAACAAAGGACCTTACCAGAAGTTTAGAAAGGGTGACCTCTCTCTGTACACCAGATGATCTCATTATGTCCTCTAGCATACTTGCTTTTATCCCTGTTGTCTAACTTCTTTTCAGTCTCTCCCTGTCCGTTGGCTGCTTCCCTACTGTCTGCAAACATGACATGTCTCTCAGTTCTCAAAAGCCCCTCATTTGATTCGTCCATCCCCAGCTAGTGGTCTCATTTTGTCTCTTAACCCTTGAGAAGACTGACTGTACTACATGCTTCCCCTTCCCGCTCCTTATTTTCCTAACTCTACACTGGCATCCAGTATCATTATTGAACCAGAAGTGCTCTCCCTGAAGTTAGCAACAGTCTCATAGTTACAAGTCCCATGGCTTTTTCTCATTTTCACCCTGGGCTCTTCTTTCTGCCTCCTTTCCTCTTTGTTGTGGTCATTGCATCATCTTCCAAGGATTCAACCATAATTTCTGTATTGGTGAATTTCTTTTTTAAATATACAGTGCTTATAAGTATTTACATGTCATCCTTGTGCAGGAGCCATGCTCAACTCTATTGTTCCAGTTTTAGTCTGCGTACTTCTGAAGCAAGCACTATATGGAAGTTTCAATTTTTTTTTTTTTTTTTTTTTGCTGAGGCAATTGAGGTTAAGTGACTTGCCCAGGGTTACACAGCTAGGGAATGTTAAGTGTCTGAGATCAGATTTGAATTCAGGTCCTCTGACTTCAAGGCTGGTGCTCTATCCACTGCACCACCTAGCTGCCCCAGTTTCAGATCTTCTTATCTAGCCCTAACCTCACTCCTGATTTCTTTCTACTCTCATGTCTCCAGCTACCTGCTAGATATCTCAAAGTAGACATTTATTAGACATTTCAAACCTCCTTGTAAAACCTGAACTCATCATCTTTCTCTCTACACTGTCCTCGAGGGAACCGTCTTCCCAGTCACCCAGATTCATGGCTGTCACTATTCCTATCCTATATGCCATCACCAAGTCTTATCAGCACTTCTTGTATATGTACGAGCCCCTTTTTCCTCTAACAGTGCCAGGACCCTTATTTCCATGCCACTACCTCTTTTCTTTCCTGCATACTATTACAGTAGCTTTCTGTGGGTCTTCCTGCCTCAAGTCTTTCCCTTCTCCATTCAGCTACCAAAGTGATTTTTCCTAAAGTGCAAGTCCTACTATCTCACATGTACACTTTCAGTAAACTCCAGTGGCTCCCTGTCACTTCCAGAGTTAAATATAAAATTCTCTGATGGATATTCAGAGCCCTCCAAATTCTAACTCTAGCCCCCTCACACACCTTTACAATATTCTTACATTTTATACTCCTCCCTTCACCACTCTTCTGATCCATTGAGACCAGCCTCCTTTCTGTTCTTTGAAAAAGACATTCCATCTCCTGAAAGCATTCTTACTGGCTCTCCCTTGTGCTTGGAATTCTTTCCTTCCTCATTTCCCCTTCTTGACTTCTGGCTTCCTGTCAGTCCCCACTAAAATTCTACTACATACAGAAAGTTTTCCCCAAGCCCTCTTTAATTCTATTGCTTTTCCTCTGATACTTATTTCCAATTTAACCTGTATATAGCTTGTTTGTACAGAGTTGTTTGCAGTCTCCCCATCAGATTTTTAAATCCTTGATGGCATGGGATTGTCTTGTTGTTGTTTGTTGTGTTTGTTATATCCTCAACCCTTAGCACAGTGCCTGGCACCTAGCATGCCCTTAATGTAAGGAGTTTCAATTTCAGTTGTATGTTAACCCTGTTCCAAGGAACGGAACAATTATTCTTTAATTCTTATCTAATCATAATTGTGAAAGCTTTTAAATGTCCTTAACATCTCTTATTAATCTCACTTGATTTATTCTAAATTCGATTAAGAATTTGGTAGCTGTTTAGTTTCTTTACAACCACTCTGTGTTTACATGTAATGCAGGAAAATATCTTCATTTTACTGATAATAGAACTCTAGATAAAGTGATTTGTCCAAGTTCAATCCCAAAATTTTCACCCTGTATCTAATGCCCTTTCCCCCCCATGCCTTACTTTCATCTCAGATATCTGTTCCACTGTTTTGTATTTTTTCTTAGTATTGTCTCCCTGTTGACAATTTTTTATATGTTCTTTTGAAATATGAACTCTTAGAAACTTCCCTGTAAAAACCACACCTAGTTTTTTTCCTCATTTTTATTTATGATTGTAGTGTTTTGTTCTGGATAGAATTCTTCCTTCTTAACCTTTCTTCTTTTTTATTAATTCATGTAAGATTGTCTTTGCTTTGACCTTTTTGAAATGCGCTTTCCTAAAAAGTTTGTGGTACCTTACCCATTTGATAAATCTGTCATGACATAGTGGGTCATTCTGGCTGCCAGAATGACACATGTTTACATTCTGATTCTGACATGGGTTGGCTTTTGGAGAAGTCATTTAACCTCTGTGCAAAGTGAGATTTTTACAATTTACAAGTGCTGATATGAATTATTTGAGGTAGTTTCCTATCCCCAGGATTCCAATGAAAGCACAGACGCAGATCAATAAATGGTTAACTATTCCAAAAACTCCCCTTTCTTAGCTGCTGCCAAATCAAAGATGATATGATTTTTTTTTTAACATAGTTGTCATTTTTATTTGAACAACCTTGTTGGTCAAAATTACATCATCACTTTTTCTTCTTTCTGAAAGAAGAAACTTTTAGAAGTAAAGAAATATATTCTTTTGATGGAAGAAGCCTTTTGCTGACTGATTTTCAGATAGAGAGCCTACCAAGAAAATTACATCTTGCCTATTTGCTAGTTCTATGATCTATATCAGGAATTTATCTTTCATTTCATTTTTTCTAGTATGTAATATACTCCCACAACTATGTAAATTCTGCTTTTTTTTTTTTTTTTTACTTTTATGCTTATCAAACACACTCCCCTTTAAGCTTTCCCATTTAGATTACCACATATATTTGGGGGTGTTTTTTTTTGTTTTTTTTTTTTTTTAAGCATGCCAGAGGATTGCTGTGTAATCTCTTTGCTAACATTTAAGATTTTTAGCAGAGATTACAGCAACTTAATTGGAGGATAATACACTATGACCAAATGGGATTTACATCAGAAATTCAGGATTGTTTTAATATCTGGAAAACTATTACCATAATCGACCATATCAATAACAAAACCAGGAATCATATAATCTCAATAGATGCAGAAAAAGCTTTCGACAAAATATAGTATCCATTTCTCTTAAAAACATTAGAGAACATAAGAATAAAGGGAACTTTCCTTAAAATAATAAGCCCTATTTACTTAAATCTATTATTTGTAATGGAGAGAAGCTGGACACATTCCCAATAAGATCAGGAGTGAAACAAGAATGTCCATTGTCACCACTGTTATTCAATATTGTGCTAGGAATGTTGGTTTTAACAATTAAAAAAAAAAGAAATCAAAGACATAAGAACAGGCAGTGAGGAAATAAAACTATCACTCTTTGCATATAACATGATGATATACTTAGAGAATACTGGAAACAGTTAACATCTTTAGCAAAATTGCAGGATATAAAATAAACCTACACAAATCATCAGCATTTCTATATATTACTGACTAAAGGCCATCAACAAGACATAGAAAGAAATTCCTAACTAAAATAACTGTAGACAAAATAAAATATTTGGGTGTCTCTCTGTCAAGACAAACCCAAGAACTATATGAACACAATTACAAAGCACTTAATACACAAATAAAGTTAGATCCAAACAATTGGAAAAATATTAGTTGCTTGTGGGTTGACCAAACAAATATAATAAAAAAGACCATTCTGCCTAAATTGATATACTTGTTCAGTGTCATACCAATCAAATTTGCCAAAACATTATTTTATAGAATTAGAAAAAATAATAACAAAATTCATCTGGAAGAGCAAAAGGTCAAGAATATCAAGGGAATTGATGAACAAAAAAATATAAAGGATGGTGGCTTAGCAGTACCAAACTTAAAACTATATTATAAAGCAGCAGTCATCAAAACTATTTGATACTGGCTAAGAAAGTGTAGTGGATCAGTGGAATAGATTAGATACACACAACACAATAATCAAGACCTATAGCAAGCTAGTATTTGATAAACTCCCAAACTCCAGCTTCTGGAATAAGAAGCTTCTGTCCTCCCCACTACTTGACAAAAATTGCTTGGGAAAACTGGAAAATAATGGCAGAAACATGGCATAAACCTACATATTACACTCCATAGCATGATTAAAAGGGATGCATGATTTGGGCCTAAAGGATGATAACATAAATAAATTAGAAAAGCAAGGGGTAATTTACTATCAGATCTTTGGAAAAGGGAGGAATCTATGACCAGAAGAACTAGAGAACATTATGAAAGGTAAAATGGACAACTTTGATATCATGAAGTGAAAGTTTTTGCACACACAAAACCAACAAAAACAAGATAAAAAGGGAAATACAAAGCTGGGGGGGAAATCTTTACAGCCATTCTTTCTGATTATAGGTCTCATTTCTAAAATATATAAATTTGAAACAGTTCTTTATAAGAATACAAGTCATTTCCCAATTGATAAATGGTCAAAGGATATGAATAGACAGTTTTTAGATGATGAAATTAAAGCCATTTAGAGTCATATGAAAAAATGCTTTAAATCACTATTGATTAGAGAAACTCAAATTAAAATAACTCTGAGGAACCATCTCACACCTTTCAGATTGGCTAAGATGACAAGAAAAGTGGATGATAAATATTGGAGGGAATGTGGGGAAAACTGGGACATTAATTAATGCAGTTAGAAGAATTGTGAAATGATCCAACCATTCTGGAGAACAATTTGGAACTATGCCCAAAGGGCTATAAAACTACATAACCTTTGACCTAGCAATGCCATTATTGGGTCTGTATCCCAAGGAAATCATAAAGGAAGAAAAAGGACCCACATGTGCAAAAATGTTGGTAGCAGCTCTTTTGGGATAGCAAAGAATTGGAAAATGAGTGGATGCCCATCAGTTATGGCACATGAAGGTAATGGAATGTATAAAAAAGTGATGAACAAGCTGACTTTAAAAAGGTTTACATGAACTGATGCTGAGTGAAACAAGCAGAACCAGGAATACATTGTACACAATAACAGCAAGAATGTGTTATGATCAACTATGATAAGACTTGGTTCTTCTCAGTATTTTGGTGATCAAAAGCAAAACCATCAGACTTGGGACAGAAAATGCCCTCGGCATCCAGAAAAAGATATAAGGAGATTGAATGTTGTAAATCAACATGTGTTAAATTCGCATCTTTTTTCTGGGTTTTTTTTTTTTTTTTTTCCTCTCTCCCATGGTTTTTTCCTTTTGTTCTGATTTTTCATGATTTCATAAAACAATGCATATTAAAATAAATAAATTTTAAAAAATGAAATATGCCAGAAGAGAAGACATCTGGGAAAATAGTGACTTTGCTTATTCCTGTCCCTGCATTCCCCAAGGATCCAACAGAACCACCTTTTAGAAGAACTCTTTTCCTACCCTCCTTCATCTCTCTCCCATCCCTACTCTGTTACCACCAGCTGCTCTGAATTGAATTGTTAGTAGTCTCACTTCCACCTCTGCTTGTAGTACTCTGTATACTCTGGATTGACTACATTCCCCCCCCTCCCCCCCAGCAGTCATTGGTGAAGGGTCACGTCTGCCCTGCATTGCTTTCCAGGATCCCAAGAGATCTCTTAGTCTAGCCTTACCTAAAACAAGAAAGCCCTGTACATTATACCTGACAAGGAATTATCTAGTCTTTGAAGCCCTCCAATGAAGGGAAACACACTACCTTCCAACACAGTCCTTGTACACTTTTTTTGTTTTTGTTTTGGGACTGGGTCTCTCAATTTTACCTAGGCTAGAATACAGCCACCATTTACTAAGCCAAATTCTAATACTGACCAACATAGATTTGACCTGCTCCTTTTTTTTTTCTTTCTTTCTTTTCTTTTTTTTTAAACCTAACCTGGTTTTCCCCTTATAAGGTAGCCTGGTAGTCTTTACTCCCAAGAGCTTATCATATTTGTACTGAATTTAGTGTGAATTTAAGCTCATTTGCACTTCAGAACTCCTTTATTCAAGCAATTCCTTGAGCTTCAGGCTCATCTAGCAGCTGGGATTATTAAGAAAAGCAATAATAGCTAAAATTTACGTAAGACTTTGTGCCATGCACTGTGCTAAATGGGCATTTTATAATTATTAATTCTTACAGCAACCCTGGGGAATAGGTACTCTTATTATTCCCATTTTATAAATAAGGACACTGAGGCAGACGTATTAAGTGAATTGCCCAGAGTCACACATTTAGGAAGTATAGAAGGTCAAATTTCAACTGTCTTTATGCTCAACCTTTTTATCCACTGTGCCACCTGTCTCATGATATGTATCACCATGATCTGCTCTAATTCCATTTTAATGTAATTCTAATGTTAGAGAATTTTCCTTTGTTAAATCAAAATTTACCTCTTTGGAACTTGTACCCATTATTTTTAATTCAGCAAGTAGAACAAGTTTAATTTCTTTTGTGTGAAACAGCCCTTAAAATACTTAGATAGCTATTATGTTCCCTTAACTTTTCTTCTGCAGATTAAGCATCCTCGTTTCTTTCAACCATTCCTCAGATGGCACAATCTCATGACCTTTTTATGCTCTTGTGTGTTTTACTCTCATAAAATGTGCCTACAACTGAATATAAACTCCAAATCTAGTCTGAGCAGATGCATATTACAGCACCTTTTGGGTTTAAATAGAAACTGTTTGCCATATTCATGAAAGCAATCTCTTTGTCCCCCTTCTTTCTCACCCCCCACCCTTTAAGGGTTTGTTGTTTTTGAAGGTAGTTTGGATTGAGTGACTTGCTCAAAGTCAAACAGCTAAACTAGTAAGCCCTGAGGCCAGATTCAGACTGAGGCTCTCCTTCCTCCAGGCCTAGTGCCATATCTAATGAGCCACCTAGTTGTCCCACCTGGCTGCCCTTAGTGTTTTTAACATAAATAGGTTATTTTGTTTGACTTTTTCTGAAGCTCTTATCACATACTTCATATATTTCGGAGTGGTGTGTGTGTGTGTGTGTTCTATTTCATTTATAGTTTTTCTGATATTGAACAAACTTTATATTCCTGGTATAAATCTAATTTTGTATTACAAATCTATGATTTAAAAGTATAGCTGCCATGTTAACTTTTTTTTTTTTTTTTTTTTTTTTGCTTTTTGCTGAGGCAATTGGGGTTAAGTGACTTGCCCAGGGTCACACAGCTAGGGAATGTTAAGTGTCAGAGACCAGATTTAAACTCGGGTCTTCCTGACTTCAGGGCTGGTGCTCTAACCACTGCGCCACCTAGCTGCGCACCCCTCTCCCCTGCCCCCCCAATGCTAACATTTTATTCAAATCTGTTCTATCAGTATTGATTAGACATTGATTTCTGGTTTTGTTTTTCTGCTTAACTTCTCCCTTGTCTGTATACCAGGCCCATATTTATTGCAAGAAGTTGGTAGGATGTCTCCTTTCTCTCTTTTTGCAGATAATTTGTCTAGTATTAAAGCTGATTCATTATTCTTTGATTCTTTGGTAGAATTCACTTGTAAGCCTATCAAGGTCTGGTTGGTTTGGTTTTTTTTTTCCCCACTTCTCATTTTATTCTAACCACTCTTAGACATTTCTTGAGTCTGTCTTCCCCCCCTTTCTTCCCAAGGTATTTTCTTCTGTTTACTTATAGTTCCCGCTGGAATTCCTAGTTTGGGATTTGGCTAAATTCAGGATTTGCCCTTCCCTGTGCTCATTGGTGGCCCAGGTACCCTGCTCATTTTAATCTGAATGCAACTTTTGCTGATTTGCTACAATTCTGGATAGGGTGCCTGAGCCCTAGGTAACGGTACTGGGAATAGAGGTGGTACCAGGCTGCTGTGGTCAGCCTTTTTGTGTTCTTGCACAGTCATCTGAAAGCTGACTACCAGCATTGTCACTTACTTTAAAGGAAATGGATCATTCCGGTTTCATGCCTTTTAGAGGTCCCCAAGATTAATGTTGCCTGAGAGCTTCTGTCTTCCCCATCTTGATCTCCTAGGTTAGTCTACTTATCCGGCTTTATCCCTTGCTGTACCATGGATAGACTGGAATCTGGGAGCCCACTGATTGATTTCCGGCCTCATTTTCCAAAGATAAAACTGACTTCAGATTCCCTGATCTCTGGGACCAGAATTCCCACAATATCCTCCTTCTCATCTGTCTTCTTGTGAAATCTTGAACTAGATGGAGGTATTTCATCTGGAATCCAGTTTCATCAGAAAGATGTTGCTGTGGTGTTTGTTAGAGGAGCTGGATTTTGCTGGAAATTTTGACTTCCTTCAGCCATTCCTCAGGTAACATGGTTTACAGACCCTTTATCAACTGCCTTTCTGGAAATATTCTTATTTGTCCACCTTAAAATGTGCCATTCAGGACTTTTAGATATTGATCTGACCAGATAAACAAGTGGAGCAGCTCAAATGCACAAAGCCTACAGTGGATTTTTTTTTTTTTTTTTTACGTCTATTAAACTTTTTTTTTTCTATATATAAATATTAATAATTTTGAGAGATACATTATATATGTTGCTATTTTAATGAAGCTATTTATTTTGTCTCAATTTCTTTGCCAATTCCCTGGGGCTTTTTTTTTTTTTTTTAATTTTATTTTATTTGCATAACATATGTGTGGGTAATTCTTCAACAATAACCCTTACATAGCTTTCCGTTACAAATTTTTCCCCCCAACTCCCCACCCCTCCCCTAGATGGCAGGATATCCACTACATGTTAATCATGTTAAAATATTGGCAAATCGAATATATGTATACATATTTCCAAACTCATCATTATTGTGCAAGAAAAATCTTATCTACACAAACGATATATCAGATAAAGGAAACACAATGTAAGCAAACATCAATCAAGGAGTATGAGAATGTTATGTTGTGGTCCACATTTCGCATCCCTCTCTCTGGGTGTATATGGCTTTCTTCAGTGAACAATTGGAGGTGGTTTGAAACATTTCATTGTTGAAGAGAGCCATGTCCATCAGAATTGATCGTCATATAGTACTGTTGTTGCCGTGTATAATGATCTCCTGGTTCTGCTCATTTCACTCAGCATCAGTTCATGTAAGTCTCTCCAGGCCTCTCTGAAATCATCTTGCTGGTCATTTCTTACAGAACAATAATATTCCATAATATTCATATACCATAATTTATTCAGCCATTCTCCAATTGAAGGGCATCTATTCAATTTCCAGTTTCTAGCCACTACAAAAAGGGCTGCCACAAACATTCTTGCACATGTGGGGCCTTTTCCTTCCTTTAGGATTTTTTTGGGATATAAGCCCAATAGAAATGCTGCTGGGTCAAAGGGTATGCACAGTTTGATAACTTTTTGAGCATAGCTCCAAATTGTTCTCCAGAATGGCTGTATCCGTTCACAGCTCCACCAACAATGCATCAGTGTCCCAGCCCTCCCACAACCCCTCCAACATTCATCATTAATTTTTCCTGTCATTTTAGCCAATCTGACAGGTGTGAAGTGGTATCTCAGGGTTGTCTTGATTTGCATTTCTCTGATCAATAGTGATTTGGAGCACCTTTTCATATGACTATAAATAGTTTTAATTTCATCCTCTGAAAATTGTCTGTTCATATCCTTTGACCATTTATTGATTGGAGAATGGCTTGAACTTTTATAAATATGAGACAATTCTCTATATATTTTAGAGATGAGACCTTTATCAGAACCCTTAAATGTAAAGATGATTTCCCAATTTATTGCTTCCCTCCTAATCTTGTCTGCATTGATTTTGTTTGTACAAAAACTTTTTAACTTAATATAGTCAAAGTTATCTATCTGGTTTTCAATTAAGAGTTCCAGTTCTTCTTTGGACATAAATTTATTCCATCTCCACAGGTCTGAGAGGTAAACTATATTATGTTCCTCTAACTTGTTTACAAAATCACTCTTTATATCCAGATCATGAACCCATTTAGATCTTATCTTGGTATGTGGTGTTAGATGTGGGTCAAGCCCTAATTTCTTCCACACTAGTTTCCAGTTTTCCCAGCAGTTTTTGTCAAATAGTGAATACTTATCCCAAAAGCTGGGGTCTTTGGGTTTATCAAAAACCAAATTGCTATAGTTATTGCCTAGTTTGTCTTGTGATTCTATCCTATTCCACTGATCGACTACTCTATTTCTTAGCCAGTACCAAATGGTTTTAATGACCGCTGCTTTATAATATAGTTTTAGATCTGGTACAGCAAGTCCACCATCTTCAGCCTTTTTTTTCATTAATCCCCTTGAAATTCTTGACCTTTTGTTTTTCCAAATGAACTTTGCTACTATTTTTTCTAGATCTGTAAGATAATTTCTTGGGAGCTTGATTGGTATGGCACTAAATAAGTAAATTAGTTTGGGTAGTATTGTCATTTTTATTATATTCGCTCGTCCTACCCATGAGCATTTTTAAGTTTTTCCAATTGACTAGGTCTGATTTGATTTGTGTGGAAAGTGTTTTGTAATTTAGTTCATATAGTTCCTGACTATCCCTTGGCAGATAAATTCCCAAATATTTTATACTATCAACAGTTATTTTGAATGGAATTTCTTTTTGTATCTCTTGCTGCTGAACTTTATTGGTAATATATAAAAATGCTGATGATTTATGTGGATTTATTTTGTATCCTGCCACTTTGCTAAAGGTGTGAATTGTTTCTAGTAGTTTTTTAGTTGAGTCTCTAGGGTTCTCTAAGTGTACCATCATGTCATCTGCAAAGAGTGATAATTTGGTTTCTTCACTACCTACTCTGATTCCTTTTATCTCTTTTTCTTCTCTTATTGCTAAAGCTAACATTTCTAATACAATATTAAATAGTAATGGTGACAGTGGGCAGCCTTGTTTCACTCCTGATCTTATTGGGAATGGTTCTAGTTTGACTCCATTACATATGATGCTTGCTGAAGGTTTTAAGTAGATACTACTAATCATTTTAAGGAAAAGCCCATTTATTCCTATACTCTCCAGTGTTTTTAATAGGAATGGGTGTTGGATTTTATCAAAGGCTTTTTCTGCATCTATGGAGATAATCATATGATTTTTATGAATTTGGTTATTAATATAATTGATTATGCTAATAGTTTTCCTAATATTGAACCAGCCCTGCATTCCTGGTATAAATCCTACTTGGTCATGATGTATTATCCTGGGGATGACTTTCTGTAATCTTGTTGCTAAAATCTTATTTAAAATTTTTGCATCAATATTCATTAGGGAAATGGGTCTATAGTTTTCTTTCTCAGTTTTCTCCCTACCTGGTTTAGCTATCAGCACCATATCTGTGTCATAGAAGGAATTTGGTAGTACACCTTCTTTCCCTATTTTTTCGAATAGTTTATATAGTATTGGGATTAATTGTTCTTTGAATGTTTGGTAAAATTCACATGTAAATCCATCTGGTCCTGGAGATTTTTTCTTAGGGAGTTGATTAATAGCTTGTTCTATTTCTTTTTCTGAAGTAGGGCTATTTAGATAATTTATTTCCTCTTCTGTTAATCTGGGCAATCTATATTTTTGTAGATATTCCTCCATTTCATTTACATTATCAAATTTATTGGCATAAAGTTGGGCAAAGAAACTCCTAATTATTACTCTAATTTCCTCTTCATTGGAGGAAAGTTCTCCCTTATCATTTTTGAGACTAATAATTTGATTTTCCTCTTTCCTTTTTCTAATCAAATTAACTAAAGGCTTATCTATTTTGTTGGTTTTTTCATAAAACCAACTCTTACTTTTATTTATTAATTCAATAGTTTTCTTATTTTCAATTTTATTGATCTCCCCTTTAATTTTCAGAATTTCCAATTTGGTATTTAATTGAGGGTTT
>JAJPUD010018476.1:0-28623 GCA_023553655.1 Myrmecobius fasciatus | reverse complement strand
GTAACATTTTCATGATCTCTATTGACATTTGCTTGCATTGTGTTGCCTTTCTCTGATTCTTTTTTTTTTCTTGTAGATAGGATTTTTCTTGCATAACTTCTCAAGCATTTCAACATTATTAACATGTAGTGGACTTCCTGCCATCTAGGGGAGGGGAGGGGACTGGGGGTAAAATTTGTAATGGAAAGCTTTGTAAAGATCAATGTTGGGGAACTACCCATACATATGTTATACAAATAAAAAGCTTTAATAAAAAAAACCCTGCTACCACTAGCTGCTACTGCTTTTCATTCTTTACTTGTAATTCTAATAAAGTTATTTGCCCCTGAAATGACCACCTGCACTAGTTTGTCTCTCAGGCACAAGAACAATAGCTAAGAAACTGAGTGGTTGGTTCCCAATTATCATACCATGTTACCTGCCTCAGATAAGAAATAGAAATTTTTTTTTCATTCAAGCCCAGGACCTCTGTCTCCAAGTTCAATAAAATTTCCAATATAACATACTTCCATGCATATATCAGTGACTCTACTTGTATCTTTATCTCTGTAGATGTGATAAGGACTCCTCAGGACATGATAAAGAGGGTCAGATAGACAGATTGATTAATGTGAAGTAATTTCTGATGGTTCTGGCAATAGCAAATGATTATTCTCTGTTCCTCCATCTAGCATTGGGATGATCCACTCTGTAGTCAAGGGAGTAGAAGCCAGTTTATTCGAATAAAAAAGAGGTCAGTGCTTTTTTTCCCTCTTTCCCCCTCCTTTTCCTCTGATCTTGTTGCCTAAATCCAATTCCTATCTACTCCAATTAAAAGAGATGGGCACACAAAAAAGGACAAAACTGGAAGCAGTAATATGAGTATGGAGATTCTGGAGCAAAGAGAGCAACCAGGAACTGGAATGAAAAAAGAAATCCAGAGTTGTTCAATATTGCCAGCTATTATAAGTCTCATTTGGCTGAAAACTCCTTTCTCTTCTTATGTCCATTAGCATTAAATGGGGAATGAATGTTCTTTCCTCCATCTCTTTTCTATATACTATAAGTAATTGCCACTAATGTAGTTTCCCCTGTCTTCATCCCCAAATCTGGGAGAAGACCAGGAGAAGGGTTAGAAGACGGAAATGGTTAATGATAACTATCTCTGCAAAGGAATAGTTAGTCTATTTTCCTTTTCTTTTTATGCATAATTAATTTCATGATTGAAATATATAAACTATATTAATCTATGACTAGAATAGTAGGTGACCTGAGAAAGTAGAAGACTCCAATGAGGTGGAAGCACTGAATCAATTGGATGGTAGATTATTCATTTTAATATTTGAGCAATCTCAATTTCATACTAAATTTAAATTGTCCAATAAAGATACAATCCAAAAGCAGTTTCTGAACCAATCCCTGAAAAGTTGCTCATTGTTTTAGGGAAAGCAGCCTAGCATTAGCAGTGGCCACAAGGAATATCATAACATATTAGAAAGTTCATAGATAATGAGTGATTAAATAGTCTTGGACTGTTAGTCTAACTAGATTACTACCTTGTGTTTAATTCAGACATTGTCTTTGGCTGTTTAAAATCTTTTGATTGAATGAACACAGCAATTTCCACACATAATATCTCTGAACTTGGAGATATAGAATCAAGAATTAACTTTCTCTTCCCCAATTCAGATACTGCTATGCTTAAAGAAGGAAGCAAGGAATGACAAAGAGGTCACAGTTGTGTTCTTAGTAATCTCTCTACGTTTAAATCCTGCTTTCAGTAGAATTCAAGTTTTGTAGGGGCAGTGACTGCTTTATGCTTATATATGATGGGTACTCGATAAATGCTTCTTTCTATTGCTGCTGATGTTGCTGCTGATGACACTACAGATTGATTTGTTTGCTTTCTGCTTTTATTAAGAAGGAAATCGAATATAACATATTTTGGAGCAGATGCATGAATATTTTACATTAATTTCATGGGATCATGCAATATCAGAGCCCAAAGGGACAGTAGAGATTATCTCCTCTAATTCCTTCAATTCCAGATGGTAAAGTCAGTGCCTCAGAGATAAAATGATTTGTTCAATGTCATCCAAATAGTAAATAACAGAGCTTAGATTCACATCCAGCTCCTGTGACTCCATACCTGATGTTCTGTCTACTATACTACATAATCTCTCTCTTCTTAAGAAAAAGGCATACCTGATAAAATTTTTAATTATTATTTTTATTATCAGTAATAAATGGTCAGTGTCTCTCTGGCAGTTTCATTATGTCTATTAAATAATTTCTAACTACTTTTATCCTTTCATTTCCTATTTCAAAAGACTTCTGAGAATGATTAGATTTCTTTACCCTCTTCCAGGGTCTCTAAAAGCCAGGAACTGGTAAAAGTCATTAGTAGTGTTTTCACCTCTCATTTTATTTTCTATTCTTTCTGAAGCAGATCACCTTTTTAAGCAGGAGATTTTGTTAAAAGTCCAGGAAATAATTTGAAGTGGAATATGATAAAGATGAATGTGGGATGTACATGGAACTGTGTATATGTTTGTATATACATACAAACATGTGTTTGCATGAAAGTAACAGACATAGAGGGTATGTTCATGTGTACCTGAATATATCTGCCCATATAGTCAATTGAATTCACTTTAGTTTTCAAGGAAAATTTTTCTTACTTTGTCAATGTAACTTTGTCAAATCAACAAGCATTTATTGTGTTTTTTATATGCCAGATACTGTGCAGATACAAAAAAAATAGATAAAAAGAAAATCCCTGCCTTCAACAATTTTACATTCTAAAGAGGATAGACAACACACAAAAGGAAACTGAAAACAAGAGTAGAGAGAGAAGATGGAGATCTCCAGAAATTCAAGATCAGAGAACAGAGAGAAGTGAAGTGGTTATATTCTACCTGGGCAATTCCTCAATATTGAAGAGAGTTAGCATGATGTAATATAGAGTACTCAATTTGGAGTTGGGGAATACGGGGTTCAAATCCTATTTTTAGCATTACCCATCTCACTTGACTACTCTGGGCCTCAATTTTCTCATCTGCAAACTGGGAGTAATAATTTCTGTAGCACCTACTTCATAGTGCTGTGAAGGTTGAATGAGATAATGTGTGCTAATTACTTTACAAACTTTCAAATTATGGGAATGTCAGCTATTATTGTTTATGAGATCTTTGCTAAATGAGCATGTTTCAGGATCTTCTTTGTATATAAAACAAAATCTAAATTCATTTAATAATTTGATGTTAACTAGTAGCCAGATAAACTTGGAATATCTTATTAAGATCATTAAGGAATACTTGAAAATGTGCACATTTTGTTCTTTTATTAAGAATTTGTCATCTTGAACAATGCTATTATATCTAATAAGCTTTAAAAGAACTCTTTGGCTGATTCTTATTTTTTTAAAATAACTTTTTTAAACATAGTAAGTACTTGTCATGTTCAAAGCGATGTCCTGGGTCATGAAGATACAAAAACAAAAAAGAAATAGTCCCTCTCTTCAAGAATTTTATTGGGAAGATGTAGACAGATAAAGTATTAAAGTACTTCTACCAGTTGGCCTCAAACTACCTTTCCAGATTTATTTACCTGTGTGTATATGTATGTGTATATGTATGTGTGCATGTACATATAGAGATCTATCTACATTATCCACATGATATACTACAGGCAAATTAGACTGCTCTATACTTATGTAAGACTTTCCTTCTCCAAGTCCCTGCTTCCTCCCAATAGAATTTGAGCACATTAAAGTATGGGAGAGGGAATGAATTTGAGTCTTTAACTGAGGTCCATCTAGAATAAGATTGGTTCTTTATCCACTACATCATACTGCTTCTTGTACCTAAATATATATGTATATATATATATATGCATATATACATATATATATATAGAATTGAAGTGTTTTTTCCATTATTCTTTATGCCTAAAATACCATTGCTCCTCAATTTTACTTGTCCAGCTGCTACTTATCCTTCAAGGGACAGGTGAAAAGCTAGCTCTTCCATAAAACTTTTCCTTGTGCCCTCAGAAAGAAGTGATCCATTCTTTTCTTGAACAAATTCAACATTTATATATTTTCCTTAAACTTGCACATTCTATCTTGCATTTTAGTTCTTTGTGACATATGTTATCTCCCCTCCACAATGTAAATTCCTTAAAGAATGGGACTGATTTTTATTTATTCGTTTGTTTTATTTACATTTTTGAACTCTCCATAGTATCTGGGTATATAATAGATAATAAATATTTACAAAAGAAATATTCAATGAAAAATATCTTCTATCAATCAGATTTTTGGAAAAGGAAAATTTCAACTGAACTGCTATAACTGTCCTTATTTTACTTTTGGAAATCATCAGCAAATATCATTATTTCAATATATAAATTAGGTGCATTTTGAGAAGCATTAGGGATTACTCTAGGGAACAAAACATAATTGGTCCTATGGTTTAATGAATTCTTGATGTGGCATGGTACTTCATAATGGAGTCATATTTTATTTAACAAAATGCCCCAGCTCTCACCTTCCTCTCAACCCCAACATTTCTTTAGCATAAATGGTAGATATTTTAAAGGGCTCTTCAGGCCACCTATTGTGTTAGTTTCTACAATTGAGGGGGTGCTGTCTCTGGAGAACTTGGCACTAATAAGATTAAAACAAATTAAACCTCTATACATCTTCATTGTCCATTAAAATGATGTTTCCCTAATGGCTGCTGTCTGAAGTTAACCATGAATCAAATCAACACTGTCACATATTAAGCTCACTTAAAATGCCAGAGGAGATATGCTTTTTTCCTTAGCTTTGAACACAGATCAAGTTGACCCTGATCTCCAAAGAAATCTTTGGTTTTGTCATTTATTTTGGCAACAGAAATGCATCCAAGTGGATAATAATTTTCCCCCTTAGCCTTCATACATAACTTTATGTGGGATATCTCTAATGAACTCACCAAGTAATTGTACATTACAGCTATATAGATAGCTATATATATACACATATATATACACATATATAGCTGTATATATGTATAGCATGTCCATATATATAAATAGCATGTCCATATATGTATATATATATGTGTGTGTAATGTATGTATGTATATATATGTGTGTATGTAGGTATGTATGTGTGTATATATATATATATATATATATATATATATATATATATATATATATGTTTGTGTCACATCCTTCCACTGAGATTATCTATTGTATGAGTACAGGGGACATCTTTATCTCTCTTCTCATATTTAGCTCAGAGTTCTCTGTTTGCATCCCATGAATCAGAAAACAAAGCTCCAAGTTAAGATTAATCCTGGGATATTTTGCACAAATCAATCCAGCTTGTCTCCATTCCAATAAAGCTTTTTTATACCAGACCAAACCAGAAGACCCATGAATTCAGAGCAAAAAATATTTAATGAATCAAAATAGCAAGGTAATAACTATTAATCAGTCTATAAGCACTTACTGTGCTATGCATTGGGAATTCTGATGCCCTACCCTCAAGGAGTATACATTCTACTGGATGACAGGATTTTGAAATAGGATATTAAATATGTATGATACTTACACCCAGATGGCTGTGTCTTCCATGCCTTCAAGGAAAAAATGATTTATAGGGTAATAAATATCATAGACTGAGAAATGTTAGGGATCTTAGAGTTGAATTTGTTGAATTTAGAATTTAGTCTAACTTTTCCTTTCATAACCCTTGCTTAGGGTTATATAAATTAAATCTTATTAAATTGTGGGTCCTGACTACATGAAATCACATAACTGAGTGGGGGGTCATGATATTATGACTTATCAATTAATTATGATTTATAATCAAGTAAATGTTTGACTTGCATACCTATCATATATATATATATATGTACATATGTATATATATATGCATATATGTATATATATATATATGTATATATATATATATATATAGATCTATCCAGGGTCCTATAAAAAAATTTCTCAGGAGAAAAGAAGTCCCAAGAAGAAAAAGTTTAAGACATCTTGATATAAATGACAAGGTTGAAATTCAAACTTGAGTCTTTTAATGTAAATCTGGTACTCCTTCCACTGAACCATACTGACATTTTTTTTTAATTCTTTTTATTGAGTTCTTATAACATGATAAGGCACAGGCTGTTTAAACTCATGAAAGGATCTCTTTAATCACTTCTTCTCTATTTTTAACAGAGCAGCTACTGAGTTTTGTGTTCTGCCAAAGTGGAATTTCAGGATTTTATCCTATGTCATTAGCCTTATGTCCCCATGCCAGCTTAGATCTCACAACCCACTTTTATATCCTCTACATTACCTAATCATGCCTGTGATTTGTGCATTTTTCTTTGTCAGTCACCAACCCACTATCAATTCAGCTTTTGAAATCTCACTTTCTATCTCATCATATGATAGAGTCATTTATATTCTTTGAGGTCTAAATATGTAATATGAAGAAAAATTGCCAGAAATGAATTTCCAAATGATTAGTAATTTTCCACTAACTCATTAATGGAGAGAGAGAGAGACAGAGACAGAGACAGAGAGAGAGAGAGAGAGAGAGAGAGAGAGAAAGAGAGAGAGAGAGAAGACAGAGACAGAGATAGAGAGAGACAGAGACAGAGAGAGACAGAGACAGAGAGACAGAGACAGAGAGAGACAAAGAGAGAGTGAGAGAGAAATATACACAGAGACAAAGAGATACACAGAGAGGTACACAGAAAGACAGAGAAACACAGAAAGAGACAGACACAGACACACACACACACACACACACACACACACACAGAAAGAGAGAGCTGTAAATATAGATATACATTTATCTGAGGGAAGGAGGTGTATTTTGCTAGAAGCAGGTCTCTATTGTATTGGAGGATAAATCCACATGATAAAGCATATGCATAGCTTTCTGGATAAATAAGTTTATGCAGGAAGGAGACATACCTCTACATAGGAGTTTAATTGCTTTTAAAATGAAGAGAAGAGTTTGGGGCTATTGTTGAGAATGTAGAAGTTAATGTTCATGAAGGCAATATGGCACTATGCCCAAAGAATGACTAACAGTGATATTGACTCAGTAATATCACTACCAGGTACAAATCTCAAAGAGATCAAGGAATAAATTAAGGGACCCATGGGTATGAAAAAAAATATTTATAGCAGCTCTTTTCATACTACCAAAGAACTGGAAAATAAGGAGGTATCCACCAATTGGGGAATATCTAAATAAATTGTGATATAATAATGTAATAGAATTGTATTGTGCCAGAATAAGTGGTAAATGGTTGTTTTTAGTGAAACTTGGGAAGATTTTCAGTGAAATTTGTGAGCTGAAGTTAGCAGAGCAAGAATAATTCACATAAAAACTGAATTGTAACAACAAGAAACTTTGAAAATTTCAAGAACTCTGACCAACAAAACCAAAGTATAAGTAAGCTAATCTTCTCTTGACAGAGAGGTAATAGATTCAAGGTACAAAATGTTACATGCTTTGGTGACATGGCCAATATGGGAATTCATTTTGCTTGACTGCATATTTGTTACAAGGATTTGTTCTTTGTTTTTTCCCAACGGTGGGAAGGAGAGAGAAAAATCAATTTTTGTTATTGAAAAAAATCTGTTTTAATTCATAAAGAAATAGATAAATCCATGGAAAATCCCTAACAATCTAAAAATTCATTTCTAGAAATGTTTCTTCATATTACATTCATATTTCTAAATATTATGGTTAGACAGTGGAGAAAAGATTAGGTTCACTTATCAAATGAGAATGAGAGACCTAATTTTTAAAATCTCCACTTTTCTATATTTTCAAATTGAGAGAGAACACAGTGTAATAAAAGAGTGTTGAGCTTGGAAGTGGGAGACAGGGGTTCATATCTTGCCTCCAACATTTACTATGTGAATATTCAAGTCATTTAAACAGTCAGATCTTAATTTCATCATTAATCAACCAAATATTTGTTAAGGACCTATTATGTACCAAGCATAGTTCTAGACATGAGGAACATAAGGAAATATAGGCAAAAATGACTGCCCTTAAAGAGCTTACATTCTCTATAGAGAGAAAATATGTGTGCATATAAGGATCTACAAAATTAAAATTCAAAAATTTAAGGTAATGGAAATTCCATGGAGGAAATAGCATTCAGTTGAAATTATCTATTTTAAGAAGTGGTGGTAAGGAGGAAGAACATTCCAATTATCCAGAATAGCCTATGTAAAGACATGGAAATGAAATAGAGAAAGTCATCCCTAAAATGAGTATGATTAGAACATTTCACCTGCCAGATTTGTTAGGCAGAAAGTGCTTTGTGAGTTTTCAATTGCAAAAATGAGTTACTATATTAAATAGCTGTACAATTATTTTTCAAAAGGCAGTATGCTACATATTCCTTTAATGAAAAATAGACTTGAAGTCAGAAAGTATAAAATCTGAACATCAGCTCTATCACTTACAATATGTGACCTTGATTGACATTTACTCTGCATATATCTTGTTTACATGTTGTATCCTGGATCGGACTGGCACTTAGCAAGTGTTTAATAAATCTTTGCGGACTGACTGACAATTCACTTTGATGACCTCAGTTTCCCGATTTGTAAAATGGAGTTACCCACCTTTGCTACTGCACAGGAAGATTGTAAGGATTCAAAGAGATCGAGTACATAAAGTTTTCTGTCATGGCAATAGACCATATAAATGTGAGTCACTATTATGAGTTTTCCTAAGGTCCCTTCTAACCTTATGCATGGAGGCAGAGGGGAGGGTGGCATGAATTTAATACAGGGAATGGAAGAATCCAGATTCAAATGTCACTTCTGTTGTTTATAACCCTTGGACAAGTCACTTACTAGTTATTTCTCTGCATTTTAGATACCTCACCTATAAAATGAAGAGGTTGCCATGATTTAGAGGATTGGTGATAAAGCAGGGCATCCATCTCTGACAAAAGAATTATGGACTTCAGATACAGAATGAGATCTACATCTTTGGGCATGGTCCATGTGGAATTTGATTGCATAGTTGCAGTCATATTTGTTGCAGAGGTTTTGATATTTCTTTTCCTTTCTTTTTTTTCATTAGTAAGGAAAGAAAATAAATGCTTATTGATTGAAAAAAATGAAATTTTAAAAACAAAATAAAATGAAAGATTGGACTAGATGGCATGTAAGGTCCCTAAATCTATGATCCTTTTATAGGATGATCCTAGAATCTTATTATGTCTTCCTCATCCCCAACTCAGCTCAAGTTCCAACAAATACAATTGTCAGAAAGCAGCCTGACACTGAATCATGGATCAGACTTTGATTGGTATGAAAAGAATGATGCCTTGTCTGAAATAAGGACACATTATTTCTTGGCTATTCTGATGAACTCCTTTTTTAATAGCCATGGCTCAGCTTCAGGCCACACAGACTTGATAATGATCTATTAAAATGGACAGTGGAAATTGCAAGTTCTCTCAGAGTTTGATTTACTGTCAAGTTCAACTTCAGCTTCATCCAGGAGAACTGACTAAGATCTAATACAAGCTTGGCCCTGAAAATATCTTTCTAAACTCTAAATAGATGCAGTCCTTGGTCTCTAGGTGAATACTATCTCTGACACTATGCAGATGGTATATGAATACTCCATTTTTGAACACAAGCTTCTATTTTACAAATAGCATGTCCAGCCGCTCATTTCCATCTCTATAATTCTCTCCTAAGTCATGATCACCTAGAAGATTCTTTATACCTATTCAGATCTAACCCATTCTTCAAGACCTAAGTCAACTCCTGCTTCCTACATAAAGGCTCTGATCCAGCCAGCTGGAGATCTCTCCTTTGTCTGAAAGTTTGGTTCTCTCTGTCTGTATTGATCATTTAGCTCATGATTGTTTTTCACTTGATTGTTGTATTTCTTGGACTTGGCAAGCATAGAGCCTTGTATACAACAAGTGGTTAATAAATGCTCATTGGATTAGATTAGGCCAGACCAGAACTTTTCATTTACTCATGAATCATAAATGCTATTTGTAGAAAACTCTTCTGTTGGTGTTTCCTGTGCTTACCGAACAGCAGCAATTAAGTAGAACACAAGAATCTTAGGTGGTATAAGGCAATGGAAATTGCAATTAATCTGGAATCAGAGGAGCTAGGTTGGAGTCCTGTCTTTGTGATTTATAAACTATGTGACTTCAGGCAAGTTGCCTTTTTTCTCTGAGCCTCAGCTTCCTCACTTGTAAAATAGGGAGCATAATACTGCTGTTACTTTCCCAAATTGATTATTGTGAGGCTAATGAGATGATGGATGTAAAGCATTTCATAAATCACTATATCTTGCAAATATAAATTGGGGATTTTGTTTTAGTTTTTACTAGATCTATGATTTCTCAGGTAGAGAGAATTATTCTATAATGAAAAGCTACAGCTACTCTGTAACTTAATTCTTAAAGGGTTGCCTGGGGTACTAAAGGGTTAAGTGACTTTCCCACAGACAGAGTTAGTAAGCATTAGAGATGGGATTCAAACAGGTAATCCTTTCTCTGAAGCCAGCCCTCTGTCCTCTATGCATTACTTCATCTCATGAAGTATTATTAAAAGTAGTAATGGAGATTCTATCCTTAAGTTTCTGTTTTAGTTGTGGATACAAGATAAATCCACAGAACAAATAGAATGATTCCAAAGCAATACATAAACAAGGAAAATTCGATTTTGGCTTGATACCTTTATGCAAAATTTTAGAGTGTTGCTATAATGTCAAAGAGGTATTAACCTTGTTTAAAGACTATGTTGACAAGTTATCAAGGAAAGCCTAGAGGAGAAAAAGGAAATTTTTGTTTCCCTAACTATAATGAATGTATATGTGCATACATATACGTGTGTATACATACATATATGTGTGTACTTACATGTATATATACATATCTAATATTTATAAAATATGTACTATTATGAGGATCTCTCATCATACTTTTGCAGCAAAATTGAGGCTCTTTACCTGTTTCCTTCCTCTTGTTTGCTCTTTTTTATCTCAAAACCCCTTCGCATCATTCATAATTTTTAATCTACTTTTCCCCAGGGTCTGACAATGAAATGGCCTTTCTTCTTGCCAAGGCCAACCCATCTATATAATGTCCTTGATCTCCTCCCAACCCCTATTCTCCATCAGATTGATAAAGTGTTTAAATCTCAATCACTATATTGGATCCTTCCCTACTATTTTTAAACATGCTCAAGTATTTCCCATTCTTGGGGGAAAATAATTTTATGCTTTCTGTGAAGGAATATACTATATAAGCTTTTAGAAATAAAAAAGCTGTTAATACAAATTTGCTCTACTCTTTTCCCTATCATTCTTCCATCCTTGATAATCTGGCTTTCTTTCTCATTATTGAACTAAAACTGTTCTTTCCAAATGTCAACAATCTCTTAATTGCCAAATCTGATTTTTTCCCTTAGCATCCATCCTTCTTACCCTGTCTGCTGCATTTAACATGTTTTCTTCAATATTCTATTCTCTCTGCTTTCAGGATTTTTTTTCTTATCTGTTTAAACACTTTATCAATATTTTTATTGTATGATAATATGTCCTTTTGTTATGTGTATTCCCTAAAATTTTACTTCAGAACATTTTTCTCAACCTTATGTCAATAACACCACACACACACACACACACACACACACACACACCCCTTTTCTGCAACACTGATCACAAGTTTTCACAGACTTTCTACTTGAAGACTTCGTATGGCAGCCCATTCTACTTTTGGACAGTTAATGTCCAGATGTATTTTCCCAATATATTGAGTATTGAGCTAAACCTTTCTCTTGCCAATGTCTGCTTATTGATTCCCCACAAGCTTCAGTGCAATATCTTCAGCAGTCTTTTGGACATTTCAAACAGGATGCCCTAGAAACATTTCACCCCAACCTATTTATAACTTTTTTACAAACTCCCCTCCTTTTCCAAACTTTCCTATTTCTACTAAAGATGTTACCAATCTTCTAGTCTCCCACATTAATACGTTAAGGATTATCCTCTGCTTTTCTTTTTTTCTGTTTTTTAATGATAACTTTTTCTTTTCTTTCTTTCTTTTAAAAACTTTTTATTTTCAAAACATATGGATAGTTTTTAACTTTCACCTTTTCAAAAATTTTTCTCCCTCTCTTCTCCCCACTTCTTCCCCTAGACAAGTAAACATGTACAATTCCATACATATTTGCACAATTATAATGCTGCACAAGAAAAATAAAATCAAAATGAAAACAAACAAAAACAACAAAAGTGAAAATATTATGTTGTGATCCACACTCAGTCCCCACAGTCCTCTCTCTGCAGATTGTTCTTTCCATCACAAGACCATTGTAACTGGCCTGAATCACTTAACTGCTGAAAAGGACTTGCTGTTGCTGTGTACAATCTTCGGGTTCTACTCACTTCACTTAGCATCAGTTCATTTAAGTTGATAGCTTTTTATTTTCAAAGTACATGAAAAGATAGTTTTCAACATTCATCCTTGCAAAACTTTGCATTCCAAATTTTTCTCCCTCCCTTCTCTCCACCCTTGTCCTAGAAGCAAATAATCCAATATATGTAAAATATGTGCAATTCTTCCGTACATATTTCCACATTTACCATGCTACACAAGAAAAATCAGATCAAAATGGGAAAAAAATGAGAAAGAAAAAAAAGCAAGCAAACAACAACAAAAAGGTGAAAATACTATGTTGTGATCTACATTCAGTCCCCAAAGTTCTCTCTCTGGATGGAGATGGGACTCTTCATCACAAGTCTATTGGAATTGTCCTGAATCACCTCTTTGTTGAAAACAGTTATGTCCATCAGAGTTGATCAACACATAATCTCATTGTCGCTCTGTAAAGTGTTCTCTTAGTTCTACCCACTTCACTTAGCATAAGTTCATGGAAGTTTCTCCATGTCTTTCTGAAATTATCGTGCTGAATGTTTCTTATAGAACAATAATATTCCGTAACATTCCCATACCATAACTTATTCAGTCATTCCCCAACTGATGGGCATCCTCTCAATTTCTAGTTTCTTGACACTACAAAAAGGGCTGCTACAAATGTTTTTTGCACATGTGGGTCCTTTTTTCTTTTATGATTTCTCGGTGATGCATACCCAGTAGAGACACTTCTGGATCAAAGAGTATGCACAGTTTGATAGGGGCATAGCTCTAAATTGCTTTTCAAAATGATTGACTTAGCCTTTGCTTTTCACTTTGTCACTCCACAAATCCAATTATTTGCCACATTTCACTCTTTCAGCCTCCACTATACTTCTCATATATGACCTCTTCTTTCTACTCATATAACTACTAATTGCCTCCTAATTGTTCTCCCTGACTAAAATATTGCATCATTCTAGTCTATCCTCATCCAATTGCAAAATGCCTTTCTTTTAGCAAAAATTTGACCATGTTCTTCACCTACTCAATAAGCTTTAGTGGCTTCCTCTTCCTTCTATGATCAAATATAAACACCATTAGTTTTTAAAGCCCTTGGATAATCTTTCTCCAAATAATCTTTTCAGCCTCCTTTTACATTACTCCTCTCATATTCCACAATTTAGTTAAATTGGCTTTCTTTCTATTCCTCACAAATAAGAATACTATTTCCCATATCTTGGCCTTTTCATAGCTATCCTCAGTGGCTGGAGGGCACTTCCTTTTCATCTCTGCCTCATTATCCCACTCTTCACTTGTGAAAAATTTCAGATACTATCTTCCACATGTGGCCTTTCCTAAATCCTCCAGATTTATTTTACTCTCCCAACCCACCTTTCACTTAAACATCCTGAATTTATTATATTTTTCATTTCATTTCACCACCATTTCAAGAAGGACTCACCATGCTCACTTCACTCTTGATTTAACTTACTCACCAACTTAACCCTGTCAGGAAAACATCTCTTTTTTCTGTCTTTGCTTTATGTGTTATCTTCCACCATTAGGTGGTAAATTCCTTAAAATTAGGGCTTGCCATGTTTGTGTTTTTATCTCTAGAACTTAGCAAGATACCTGGCATGTATTAAGTACTTAATAAATTATCTAATTATGATGTATATGTATGTATATATGTCCATTTTATCTACCTAATCTTTAGTTCTATTTTCTTTCTAATCTATTTTTATTTCTATCTCTACTTCAATCATCTGCCTCATCTATTTTGATTTCTGAACCTCTGTTTCTCTCTCTGTGTGTGTCTCTCTGTCTCTGTGTGTGTGTGTGTGTGTGTCTCTCTGTCTCTCTCTCTTTCCATTGATCTATTACTCTTTCCCTTATAATCTAAGTGTACTGAGAGTGTCTTGTTTCATTCTTTGGAATTATCTTCTTAGCATCTAGCAGCATCCATACATATACATATACATATATAGTACTGAATGGATGTTTATTTACTAAGTTCCTATTGTGCTGGGTGCCAGGAGCATATTGTCCAGGTTTAATTATCAAAATAATAGAATATCTGAGTAGAAAGAGAGCCCTGATATCATGTAATGTAACCACTATTGAACAGGAATCTATTCAACAACAATAACAAGATTGTTTTGGCTTGGGGCAGTCCATTCAACTTTTGGATAATTCTTCTTCAAAAGTTTTTTTTTCACTCTTTGAGCTAAAATCTGTCTCTTATCAAGTTGTAACAATTTCATGGACTTTGATCCAAGCAGAGCAATCTGAATCCCTCTTGCATGTTGTAGACCTTCAAACACTTGAGAACAGTGGTCATACTTGTCTACTTTCCCCTGCCAAATCTCATTTTTAGGTTAAATGTCCTCAATTTTTGCAACCAATCCTCAATTTTAATGGGCTCTAGTCCTCTTAGCCTCCTAAGCCTCTTCCTTGAATATTTCCTATTTGACAATGTTTTCTAAAATATGGTGGTCAGAATTGAGAAAAATACTCCAGTTGCAGCCTGAAGAAAGCAAAATGCCAAAGACCTACCAATACCCTTGTTCTAGACAACATGCTGACCAAGATGATATTAAGTTATATGGAAGCCATGAAGATTTTTTTTTAAGTTTTTATTCAACTAATTCTCCAATGTCCTTTCATACAAATCATTGTCTAGTTGTACATTTATCCTGTTCTCCGTGTTTGATTTTTTTTAACTAAAGGGTAGGACTCTATATTTATCTTTAAAGAATCTCATGTCAGATTCAGCACATAATTCTGGCCCAGCAGTTCTCAAACTCTGTCATCTCAGGAACCCTTTATATCCTTAAAAATTATTAGAAGATCCCCAAAGGAATTTATGCTCATATGGGTTAAATCTACTTATATTTTTAAGACAAAAAAAATTAAAGGTCTTTTGTTATCATGAAAATAGTCTTGACATTGCAGATCTCCTGATATTTCTGGCACAATAATTTGAGAACCATTGTTCTAGTCAATCAATGTCTTCTGGTATGATTACTCAGTTATTCAGCATATTAGCTTTCCCTCTCAGTTTTGTGTCACCTACAAACCTTCATCCAAGTCATTGATAAAAATGTTGAATAATAAAAAAGATTCTTGGCCCATCACACTACAGGTCTCCTTTCTATTAATTACTGCTCTTTGGATTAGTCATTTAGAACTCTCCTGAATATATGTAAATATACTGTTATTTAACCTGAAGGAAATGTGCCACAGTCAAAAAAGTACTGGATAGGGAGTCAGGAGACCTCAATTCATATGCACGCACTTGTTAGCTCTCCTACAGGCAAGTCACTTCTCATTTATAGAGTAATATCCCAGAATTGTAGGGAAAGTTATCTTAGTGTCTTGTTCACAAGAATATCATGGACCATTCTTTCTAATGCAAATCACTAAATGTTTCTCAACCTCAGTTTTCTCATCTATAAAACTAAGATAACAATAGCACCTACCTTCCAGGATTGTTGTGATTGTTAAATGAGATAGCATATGTCATATAAAACACTTTGTAAAACTTAAAATACTTTATAAATGTCACCATAGTCATTATCACTGTTACCAACATACTTACACTAAAAAAATTAAATTAAGATAATTTGATAGTCAAAGGACTGTGTTTATCTCTGGGTTCTATATATTATGAAGGATAATGATAAGCTGTATTGTGACTAACAAAGGGCAACCAGGACAGTGAATGCTATGTGAGGACTAGCTGAAAGAAAAACAGGTGTATATTCTAGAGAAGAAAAAACATAAGGGCCGGGGGGGGGGGGAGACAGGAGGATATTATCAGTTGCCTTCAAATATTTGAAAAGCTAACAAATGAGACTTATCTAAAGAGCATAACCCAAGGAATTAGTTGAAGGGTCAGTTGGATTCCTCTAAGGAATCCAATAACTTTGCAAACCAAAATGCCCCTGCCCAACCATCATTCACCTACATTTGAATGTATGTCCACTGAGGGCAGAAACTAACTCAAATTTTGCATTTGTATCCCAATACTTGGGCATCTGGGTGATTCAATGGGTAGGGCCCAAGCCTAGCATCAAAAAGACTTAACTTGAAATCTGCCCTCCAGCATTTATTAGGCATGTGATCCTGAGCCAGCCATTTAACCTTGTTTGCCTCAGTTTTCTCATCTATAAAGTGAGCTGGAAAAGGAAATGCCAAAACAATCCAGGATCTTTACCCAAGAAAACCACAAATGGGGTTACAGTTATGACTGAAACTACTCAACAGCAAAAACAAAATCTTAACACTTAGCAAAATATTTAATATAGTAAGTAAATACTTAGTATATAAATAAGTAAACCCTTCATAAATGCTTTCATTCATTCATCTATACATCCACTCATTCATTCATTCAAGAGGCAAATTTAGCCTTAATTTCAGGGGAAATTACAGCAATAGCATGTAAAGAAAAAAAAAAGTTGTCTAGGGTGGCAAAGGTTTCATTCTTCCTGCACATCTCCAAGTTAAGCCACATATCCAATGTCAAGCTTGTTGTAAAGAGAATGTTTTTTAAGCTACATGTCAGTTTATAATATGTAGTCCCTGCAGATGCCACTAAATCTGAAATTCTATAATTCTATGAAATCCTTGGATTGGGAATTTGATTCTGGGGCTGTCACTAACTATGTAACTTTTAACAAGTCATTTTTTAGGGCCTCAGTTTCTTCTAAAGAGGGACTTGGACTAGATGACTTTGAAGGTTCCATATAGGATCAGAGAAGTAATGGAAAAAACAAAGCATTCAGAATCAAGTTCAAATACCACCTCCACCACTTACAGCTGTGTGACCTCTGTCAAATCACTGTGCCTCAACTTTCTTTATAAAATCAAGATATTGGTATATATATATATATATCCTCTTGTACCTTTTACCCTTGATATTCTATGCCTCTGACACAGGTCCCTTTCTACCTGCAAAGAATTAGTTTTTACAGGTTCAGCACTACTCTATAAAGACATTCCTCTGAACCCCCCCCAAAACAAAATCAATTTAATAAGGCCTCATTTGCAGGCAACTTAATGAAGCTTAAGTAATAGCCTAGTGTTGCTGCTCCCAGGCTCTTTTCGTCTGCCAAATTGTCATCTATTGATAAATGCATCTCTTTCTAAAACAACTTCCCTCTGGATATGTCATGTCCCTCACTGTCCCTATGGGCTTGCTGTGATCACACCCACTTTCCAAGCTGCAAAATTTTTCCCCATCCTAATGATTTATCCCATATAGTTTAGCAAAGCAATTCAACCTGCATGGTATGCAAACTAGTATCTATAAATCTGAGTTCCTTGACAAGGTTATAAATAGAATCAAAACTATATGAGGGTGGTGGAGAGAGCTGTCTTTTAGGGAAACTGCAGATCAACTCTTCCTCTAGAAGAAGGCAGCCTTGGCTATGGTTACCATGTACATGTATTGCACAGATTTACAGCCTGATCTACCTGTCATCAATATGAATTACAAAAATGTTGCCAATCCAACACAGCCTGGGTAGTCTATTTCCACTGGTCTACATGTAGTTTCGAGTCAAGGTGCCACTATGGTGAAAAAATCCAGTTTTTGGAGGCAGAAAATATAGGTTCAAATGCAAGTTGCTATTCATGTGAGTCTGGGTATATCACTTCATTTCCCTGATTTTTTTCCTTATCTATAAAATAAAACAATTGTTCTGGAGTATCTCTAAGATCCCATCTAATTCTACAATTCTACAGAGTTGTATAGTGATGATGATGGAGCTGATGAGTTAATAGTCATTCAGTCTTACATAAAGTATTTTTCTATCCATGACCTCACTTGATAAACAAGGGATGAAGACTACCTCTTTGCCAGACTTGAGAGCATTGAAAAGAATTAGGAGGGAATTTTAGCATGTCATAGGATAAAGTACATGGCTTAGAGCCCAAGAGTCCTTACTCTTCAATGATTACTTGTATCTTGCTATTTTGACACAATGAGATCATTGGTGCTGCTGTAAAGGAATATATTAAGTCTTCCAGGATGTCAACTATGAATACCATAAAAAGCAATCCATATCTAGTACTGCCTTACCCAATTATACTTCCTGTAATCATGCCAATAAAGAAGATATAACTGACTTCATTCCCATACATTTTCAAAGAAAAGCCCTCTCCCCAACCATTTCCCTTATTCCCTTCCAAAGAGAATTGGGATTCTTATTGGTAGTTTTAATATTTAAGTAAACTTCACCTTTCTCTCTATCTTTCTCTCCATCTCAATCTCTCACTACCTCTGCCTCTTTCTCTGTTTCTGTCTCTGTCTCTTTCTGTCTCTCTGTCTTTATATCTCTTTCTATGTCTCTCTGCTTTCTTCCCTCTCTCTTTCTATCTCTGTCTCAATCTGTGTGTAATTGTCTCTCCCTCTCAGTCTCTGTCTCTCTGTGTCTCTATATTTCCAATTGTTTCTCCATATATGTGCCTCTGTCTGTCTATCTCTGTCTATCTCTCTCTTTCCCTCTCTCCCTCTGTTTCCTATTCCTTATATCCCTCCTATGATTTGGGAAGTCTGTCAGCCTGAGCCTGGTCCCAGGACACATAATCCATTGCCATCTCCCTTTCAGATTCTCATATATTCGAGGATTATTGATAAGGTTTTAAAAAATATTCTGATTGTTTGAGTTTGGAACTGCAACTTAATGGGTATAAGGCATTCTCAGTAAAGAAGTTCTCCTACCAGTGTAACTGGGTGCTTTCTGTGCAACTTAGTCCAGGTTGTTACTTGTAGGAAAGGGGCTCACATTGCCAGTACAAGAGAAAGGTAGAACTTGAATCCATGTCTTCCTAATTCCATGACTAATTCTTTATACACAATGCAGTATTGCTACAAGGCTATCATTAAGGGAATAGAAGTCATTTTGTAGAATGGAAATCATTTTGATATAGTGACATATTTATATTGAACTATGAGTTTCCCCCAGTAACCTATATGTTTTATGTTCCTGTTAGATACCTGTCTCCCTACAACACGGGGTTGTGGAGAATAAAGTATATTCAATTAGGGGGATTCAGTTAATGGAAAAAAATACTCAGCAAATTAAGGTGGTATTATTTTCTTTTTTTATTGAAGCTTTTTATTTGCAAAACATATGCATAGGTAATTTTTCAACATTGACCCTTGCAAAGCCTTCTGTTCCAAATTTTTCCCTCCCCTAAAATGGCAGGAAGTCTAATACATGCTAATTATGTTAAAATATTTGACAGGTCAAATATGTATATATATATTTGTACAGTTGTCTTGCTGTACAGGAAAAAAAAACCTGAGAAGGAAAACAATGTAAGCAAACATCAATAGAGAGCATGAAAATGCTATGTTGTGGTCCAGACTCAGATCCCACTGGCCTCTCCCTGGGTGTATATGGCTTTCTTCATCACTGAACAATTGGAACTGGTTAGAAGCATTTCATTGTTGAAGAGAGCCATGTCCATCAGAACTGATCATCATATAGTCTTGCTGTTGCCATGTATAATCATCTCCTGGTTCTGCTCACTTCGCTCAGCATCAGTTCATGCAAGTCTCTCCAGGCCTCTCTGAAATCGTCCTGCTGGTCGTTTCTCACAGAACAATAATATTCCATGACATTCATAGGTGGTATTATTTTCTCAATAGTTTTGAGTAGAAGAATATAGGCAAAAGGACAACTAAATATCCCCTTCTCTTTTAACCTCTGCCATTAACTCCTAGTGGAAGTACACAGTGCATGTTTCTCTCATACTCATAAACTGTAGAGCCTATAACATATAGAAGGTACAAACATGCGGGTAATCCCTCTCATGAAAGACTTTTCAAGGGAAAAGAGATCAGACTTTCTTTTAAGCAACATAGAATTTCAGAATTGGAAGAAACTTGAGCCATTTGACTCAACCCACAAATGAAGAATATTCCAGAAGAGATTAACTTAAAAACCTCTAGTGAAGTAGCAATCACAGTGGATCACTTGTCTTGGATGTTGTAAGAAGGGATTTCTAGTTAGGTTAATAGGGTTAAGTGACTGCCTAGGGTCACACAGCTAGTAAATGCCTAAAATTAGATTTGAACTCAAGAAGATGAGTTTCTGGATTCCCAGCCCAGTGCTCTATCCACTCTATCATCTAGCCACCAGGTTCAACATATGGTAAGTATTTAAAATATGCTTTTTTTCCTTCAATTCATCCTTAGTGTCAACTTTCTGAAAATTTGTAAAAATAGGTGTGATTTGTTTTTATAGATCATTTCCCTGTCCAAGGCCTTTCTTTTGTGCTTAACCAGAGCAGCAGCTTGAAGCCTTCATAAAGTCCAGTTTCATCAACTCCCTCAAATCCTCCAACTATGTTATCCCATTTATAGACACTTTCCTGAAGGCACAAGTCTATAATCTTTTACATTCTGCCAGAATGGGGCATGGTCTGACTTTCTCTGGCAGAAAGATCAGTAGGAATCATAAATAACTTTTAAGTTGGAACTTGTATTTTTGGCCACTGGAACCTCAAAGAACAAACAAACAGTCAAAATCCGGTGGTTTAATACCATCCAGTCACCTGGTCTTCTGTCTGACTAAAATAATCCTGATGATTTTAGGAGCAGTGACTGTGGGGAAGGATTCCAAATGTCAATTAGGATCGCCTATACCTCATGAGAGTAAAGTCCTCCATGGGTTGTTCCCGCTTGTCTTCCTTGTCCTCATCTTTAAGAATACTGGCACCATTGCCCAAATCTACCGATCTCTTATTAGCATGTCACTACAGAGAGTTTCAAATAAAAAGGCAAGTAAATTGAATTCAGGTCAAATTGAATTCCATCCAGTGCATGAATTCATTACATTGGATTACTAAGACTTTCTTAGAAATGTGGTCAGAGGTTTCTGTGCAATTTAAAACAACAAGAACAAAACCTTGAAATCCAAATATATATTCTCCTATACTCCATCCCTAAATATGCCCAGAATATGAGTAGGGAAGAATATTAAGATTTCTAAGGCTGCTGTAAAGCAAATCTACCTACAGAGAATGTTATACAATGAGCAAAACACTGAATTTAAAGTTAGGAGACCTTAATTTTAATCCTTTCTCTGTCATTAACTCACTTTCCTTTCTGTATATCACTTGCCTCATCTGCCACTTCTTTAGTTCAACTCCAGAATTTCAGGATGTTATTCTCAGCAGAGTTCTGGACAATTAACAAACATTTATTTAGTGTTTAATATGTAACATGTCTAAGATGTGCTGAGCAGCTAGGTGGCACAATGAATAAAGCTCTGGGCTTGTAATCAGAAAGACTCATCTTTCTGAGTCCAAATCTGATCTCAATTATTATCTGTGTGACCAAGGATCTCTTTGCCTCTGTTTCTCATGTGTAAAATGAGCTGGAGGAGGAAATG
Organism: Myrmecobius fasciatus; assembly: GCA_023553655.1. Classification (NCBI taxonomy): domain Eukaryota; kingdom Metazoa; phylum Chordata; class Mammalia; order Dasyuromorphia; family Myrmecobiidae; genus Myrmecobius; species Myrmecobius fasciatus. The sequence continues at coordinate 6,806 of JAJPUD010018476.1, read as the reverse complement.
GCAAACTACACCAGTATCTTTGCCAATAAAAACCCAAATGGGGTCAGTAAGAGTCAGATATGACCAAAAGGGTTCTGTTAGGCACTGGGAACTTAAAGACTAAAATCAAACAATACTTGCCTTCAACTAGCTTATGTTCTAATGATGAAATAGCATGTACAAAAATAAGTAAAGACCAACTATGCACAAAATAAATGAGACAAAATTTTTGGAGGAGAGAGAACCAGCAACTGAGAAAATAAGATCAAACAGGACACTTAAGTGTAGCACTCCTGCTCTATTCTGTGTTCCATCAGCTTCCTGCAACAGAAGCAGTAGCATTATCAGCAAAAGGAAAGGGATCAGGAAACTGGCTGGAGATGGAATGGAAAGAGCACTAATTTGTAAACAGCTGGATTTAGCAAACTTCCTGGCTAATTTGATGGTGTAAAAGGCTGAAAAACCAATGGAGTAAGACTCAGCCAGCAGCAAATGATCCAGATTCTCACCCAAGTATCAGTTTTTCAAGGAGAAAGAAGAGAAGATGAAATGGTCATTGAAAAACTGTCAACAGCTTTTTCCCTCTGGAGATTTTCCTTATGGGACATTAATAGTCAGTTGGGTTCTCTGGGTAAGGGTATGTATCCTGGAGGGAAAAGTTGGAAACTCCAGCAAGAACTAAGTCACAGGATTCAGCTGAGACAGGAAGACTTAGAAGAAAAATTAGCCTGTGTTCCAAATAAGTAGTAGACAGTTTTGCGTTGACCTTAAGAAGGAACTATATTCCCTGAACTCCTGAAATCCTTGGTTGCCCTGGCATATGAGAATCCATGGACAGGAAGAAAATACTTGCAGTGGTTGTTTAATATGATCTCTTAATTTTTTTTCTTTATTACTATGAATGAATAATTGTATTAGAATTAAATATAATTCCAATAAATATAAAATTAATCAAAATAAATATTATATAAAGAATTGATGATGCTTATGAGAATGAATTCTATTCAAATTAGGTAAAGATAGAATGACAATTGAGTTGTCTCGATTATGGAGAACAACTCTACTACATAAAAGAAGGAGCTGAGCTCCTGAAAAGAGATAGCCCATTCTCTTAAAGCCATATCCAACCATGTTACTCTTGAGTAACCTCCAATGTTAGGTAGCAGGTATTGCCACTGTAGTGAGTATAGGAATGGCTGAGCTTGGGTTTTATCACTAAACAAGGTCAGGCACTTGATTAGCAATGCCCCTGGTGGTTAAATAAATCAAACAATGCAAACTGAATTTATTTTTTGAAGATAAAAAATGTAAACATTTTAGCCCTTAGTCAAAGTAACAAATACTGCTTAAGGTGCAGAGTAATCCAAATAGGAATTCAAAATCAATCATAGTCCAAACTGATATCAAGAAAACCAGCAGGTATTTTATTAAAAGCAAGTGAGTTGCATGCATACATATGACCTGTGATGAATAAAACAGGCCTGGGATAGGGAATGAGCTCTTGTTTCTAATCTGCCTGTCAAGCAGCTTCAGGGTTTCCTGGAAGATAAAGGAAAAAAAAGAAATAAAATTATAGGATAGCAATTCTAAGCTTAGAAAAAGTGCTATATACAAGATAGAAACTTACTACTTCCTTCTTGATGTTTGATGCATCCGGAGAGGTGGCCTTGACTCGCATTGTATATATATCTAAGGTAGCAAAGATAAAAATAAGAACATTTCCTGACCTATGGACTTTCTTACAACAAAAAAGTGTCAATTTTCCCCCTGTGGTTCATATATGGTTCCTGAAATCTTGAAAAATATGCAATTTTACACATACATATACACATCCAGGTGATCACCAACTATAACAGCATCAAATCTTTCAATAATTTTCAAACATCACAATCTCTGCTAAAATTTTTTGGAATAAAATAATCTTAAGCCTTCTATTAAAACATGATTCTTTCCCCACATCCATATGTTCTAAAGATGCTCTTTATCTATCTATTTAACTATCTAAAGATAGTTCTAATATAGTGGAAAGGAGGTTATATTTAAAGTCAGAGGATATGAGTTCAAGTCCCATCTTTGCTTCTGCCTATTTATCTGATCTTGAGCAATCCCTCAACCTCTGTGAGCTATCATTCTTTCATCATCACAGAGTTTCCTTTAAGGTTTAAATCAATGATTCTATAAATACCTGGGTTCTATGAGCTTTGGACCTTATTTAATGTAAACACACAACTCAATAATTGCCATTTAATAAATCAAATTTAATTGTGTAATTTGTATTAAAATGCATAAGGTTTGCCATTTTGAGAATGGTTATAAGCACTCTCTCCTTCCTTCTGTTTCACAGAATCCTTTGCTTCTTGAAGATGCATCACCTTCTACATGTAACCTTTTTGGAATCCCCTAAAAGCTAGTACCAGGATTCTTATGCAATAGTTCACTACTTTTTATTTATTATCTTTATACTTATTCTATATATGCTTCTCTATATACTCTTATGTATTTTGTTTCCTCCATTGAAATATAAGCTCTTTGAATGCAGGGAATGTTTTATTCATTCTTTTTCTTCCATTCCTAAGGCCTGAATCTAGTATAATGCTTGGCTCAGTAAACACTTGTTGCTTGATTGATTGTTTTTGCTCAACTTTGTTTTCTCAAATTGGATTGATCTCCCCACCATTTCTTTCTTTCAAAATCCTATCCTAAAATCATTGCTTTGCTCAAATGTCAGTTATTCCATTAAACTCCCCTGATATCACCAACTACAAATGACACCACTCTCCTATGAACATTTTGTTCCTCAGTTAAATGGTTTGTTATATTCTTCTCTGTACTCTTTCTATGAAAGACTCATGTTCCTTTCCACATGTAAGCTCCCTGAGTAAAAGACTATCTCATACTTTTTCCTGTGCCCTTTAATGCCTCACAGGTGCCTTGCAAACAGTAGGTACTCAATCAACATTTTTTACTGCATGAACAAATTTTAAAAAGAGTTTTCATATTCTTTAGCAGCATTTTATATCTTGTCAAATCACTTATGCAGTTTTATATCTGAAAGAAAAAAATAGGTTATTCATAGTAAATTTGCAGTTTCGTGCACAATCATCTTTTTGTACTGTTACAGAGATGCCTGTTTTATTCCATACATTAAAAAATAAATTAAATAAAAATTAAATAATTTAGGCAGCACAGTGTTATGAAATGAGCACTAGATTTCAAATTTGTGAATGTGAATTCCAATCCAATTCCAATTTTTTATATTTGACTGCATCTGATTAGATGCAAATGATTTCTCTTTTCTAAGCCTCAGTTTCCTCATATGCAAAACAAAGTGATTGGAATAGATATAATCTGAGGTCCCTCACTGAAATAGATTCTATCTGAAGTAAATAAGAAGAATCGAAGCCACTCAGGTCTAAACTCCATGAGAGCATTCAATCTCATCTTCACCTTGAATACTCTCCATTCTGCTACTATTTCTCCAACATCAAACAACAATGACGATGGCTACAAGGACCTATGCCACTTGTCTCTCTATATTTGTTATCTCTCCCATTACAATTTGATTTGTACAAAAGCAGGTACTGTCTCACTATTGAATTTATATTCCCTAATTGTAGTATATGAAGGTAATGGAATACTATTGCTCTATAAAAATGATGAGTAGGCTCATTTCAGAAAAGTTGGAAAACTTATATGAACTGATACTGAGTGAAGTGAGCAGTACCAGGAAAATATTATATACAGTAACAGCAAGATTTTGCAATGATCAATTATGATAGACTTACCTCTTCTCAGAAATATGGTGATCCAAAACTATTCCAATAGGCTTTGGATAGAAAATACAATTCACATCCAGAGAAAGAACTATAGAGAGTGAATGCAGATGGAAGCATCTATTTTCACTTTTTTTTTTCCTTTCTCATGACTTTTCCCTTTTGTTCTCATTTTTCTTTCATAACATGACTAATATGGAAATATGTTTTAAATGATTGTATGGGTATAACTATACCAGACTGCTTGTTATCTTGGAGAGGAGGATAAAAGAAAGGAAGGGAAAAAGTTTAGAACCAAAAATATTGTGAAATTTATCTTTACATGTAACTGGAAAAAATAAAATACTATTAAGTGGGAAAATTTTTAATTTTAAAAGTTTATATCCCCAGTATTTAGCACACTAATTGACATAAAAAGTACTTTCAAATGATTCTTATTTATTTATTTCAATTCTAACTATAATAATATTATGAATGCCTTTAAAAGTGATTGTGGTATATAATCTATGCCAAATTGCTCATTGTCTTAGGGAGGAAAGAGAAAGAACAAAGGGAGAGAAGGGAGAAGAGTAAGGGAGAAAATTTGGAGTTCAAAATGTTATCTCAAAAGAATATTTAAAATAATCTTTACATTCTTGGGGGGCGGAGCCAAGATGGAGGAGTGAAAAGGTGACTCTCTGCCTCTCCTCCAATCTTCTCTCAAATCAACAATAAAATAAGCCTCTGAACTGATGTTCAAGTCAACGAACTCAGAAATATTTGGATACTGCTTTCTGGAGAACTTCATAGCAGGTTTGTCTGACTCAGACAGAGAGATAAATAGACGACTCCTGTGTAGGCCGGAGGTGAGGGTGGGACTCAGCTCAGCTCATCATGGCAGAAATTCCAAACTCCAAACTCTAAATTCCAAACACCTGGAGTTTATCTGAGGCACTCGGGACACTCTGCCCTGATTGGGGGAATGTGTTCTGGCAGACTTGCCTTGTTTAAGGAGTAATTCAGACTTAGTCCCAGCCCCCACCGGCCCAGCACCTTAAGTTAATTCACCGAAATGCCCCAGGGCAAAGCTCTTCAGCTGCCTTTCAGCCGCCCCTTTTTTTCCCTACCTTAAAAAGATATCCACGCTGTCTAAAAAAAATGAAGAAGCAAAAGAGAGCTTTCACCATAGACAGCTTCTATCAAGGCAAAAAATCGATGACCCCAGGTCCTGAGGTTCCTTTAGACAAAATACCAGAAGAAGGTATTAAAGAACATCACTGGTCACTTTTTCAAAAGGCCTTTCTGGAAGATTGCATAAAGAACCTCAAAAGAGAGCTGGAGGATAAATGGGAAAATAAACTGAAATCAATGCAAGAAGGATACAATATCTTGCAAGAAGGATATGATGCCCTGCAAAAGAGATATGAAAAAGACACCAATTTATTGAAAAATAAAATTAGTGAAGTGGAAAAAGAGTGCAATGAACAAATTGGCTAGTTACAAAAGGAGCTTAAAAAGGTAACTGAAGAAAACAACACTTTAAAAATAAGAACTGAACAAATGCAATTGAATGACTCAATAAGACTTCAAGAATCAGTCAAACAAAAACAAAAAAATGAAAAATTAGAAGAAAATATGAAATATCTCCTAGGAAAAACAACTGACTTGGAAAATAGATCTAGGAGAGACAATCTAAGGATTATTGGACTTCCTGAAAGCCATGATGAAAAAAAGAATCTAAACACTATCTTCCAGGAAATCCTGAAAGAAAACTGCCCTGAGATTGTAGAATCAAAGGGCAAAATCACCATTGAAAGAATTCACCGATCACCTCCTGAAAGAGAGCCCAAAATTAAAACCCCAAGGAATATCGTGGCTAAATTTCAGGACTATAGCACCAAGGAACAGATTCTGCTAGCAGCTAGAAAGAAACAATTCAAATACCAAGGATCAATAATTAGAATCACACACGATCTGTCAGCCTCCACACTGAAGGATCAAAGGGTCTGGAACCAGATATTCCGAAGGGCAAAGGAACTAGGATTACAACCAAGAATAATCTATCCAGCTAGAATGAGCATTATCCTCCAGGGAAGAAGATGGTCATTCAATGATATAGGTGAATTTCACCTATTTCTAATGAAAAGACAGGATCTGAACAAAAACTTGGACATCCAAACACAGAACTCAAGAGATGCATAAAAAGGTAAAAAGGAAAGGACTCGAGAACTTTATTTTTACTAGGGGGATACCTAAAGTTTGGGGGTATAATTAACAAGATATTACTTTGATAATATGAAAAAGAAAATTAGAGGGGGAAAGTTTGTCATACTGGGGAAAAGAGGGGAAAAAGTGGTAAAATAAGATCTAAAAAAAAGGAGGTAAAAACAAGGTAAAATCACTTGAAGAGGCAAAGAAAACCTAATATAATTGAGAAAAAGAGGGGAGGGAGATGAGCATTGTGTAAATCTTACTCTCATCAGATTGGGCTCTAAAAGTGTATATCAGACATTTGATTTCACATAGAAACTTGTCTGTTGCTAGAGGGAAGTGGGAGGGAAAGGAGGAAAAGTAAGGGACAAACTAATAGAAGGTAAAATAGAAGAATCAGGGGAAAGGAGTAAAAACAGGGGGAGGGGATCTAAAGGGTGGAGTATTGTTTGGGGGAAGGGGTCATCAAAAGCAAAGTACTGAGGAGGGGGGAAGGGAGAAAGGGGAAAGGAAAGGGGAAAACATAACTTGGGTAAATAAAATGGCAGGAAATAAAGAATTAGTTATTCTAACTGTGAATGTGAATGGGATGAACTCTCCCATAAAGCAGAAGCAGATATCAGACTGGATTAAAAACCAGAATCCCACAATATGTTGTCTACAAGAAACACATCTAAAACATAGTGACACATATAGGATGAAGGTAAACGGCTGGAGCAGAAAATATTATGCTTCAGGTGAACAAAAAAAAGCAGGGGTAGCAATCCTTACCTCAGATCAAGTAAAATCCAGGATAGATCTAATCAAAAGACATAAGGAAGGAAACTATATTTTATTAAAGGGTACCATAGATAATATAGCAAT